>PVJH01021791.1:0-37911 GCA_004026705.1 Nesogale talazaci
TCTCTCTCTCTCTCTCTCTCTCTCTCTCTCTCTCTCACACACACACACACACACACACACACACATACTGTGTTAGTCTGGGTAAACTAGAGAAACAAATTCATAACACACATATGGCTAGAAGGGTAAGGTTTATATACAAGAGAAATGGAACATTGAGAGAGCATCCCAACTCAGTCCCATTCAAAGTCATAAGTCCGTTATTAGCCCATATGTCTGATACCAGTCTATAAAGTCTCCTTCCAACTCACGAAGTCACAGGCCAGTGGGTGCAGTATCTCAGTGCTGGCAGGGGTCTCCCCATGGCTACTCGCTTCCAGGGCTCAGGGTCCATCAACAGCATCCAGTGATGGTAGAATCAACTCAATGCTGGCAGGGGTCTCCACTGGGTTTCTCCAGCTTTAGAGGTCTGGTTTCATCTGGGTAAGGCTGTGTGGCTTCCTCTCCGGCTCCTCCAGCTCCATCTTGTACAGTCCATAGTTCATGGTCTCTGAGACTGACTCTCAATAACTGGAGAGATGGCCTATCATCTCCACAAGGGAAATATCACAAGATTTCCCTGAAGTCTCAGGAGAAAGCCATGCCCACACAGAGGCCTCATTGGATACTCAATGGCTATCTCCAGATTGACAGACTAGACTCCACCCCTACATCTCAATCATGAAATTGACATCTCAAATACATGACCGCCACACACACACAGACACACACACACACACACACACACACACACGTGCGCACACAACACACGGAGTTTAAAGAGAATTTCAAAATATCTAATTAAAGTCAAGACCTGTAAAATGAACCACTAATAAGCACAGATCATAATGATTTCTCAATGATCCTTGTGGCTTTATGGTTACGTGCCAAACTGCAAACAGCAACTGCCCAGCTGCCAGAAGTTCAAGCCCACCAGCTGCCCATGAGAGCAAGGGACCGGTGACTTGTTCCTGTGAAGATTACAAACTAGAAAACCCAGTGGGGAATACAACTTTGTCCTACTTCACTCTGAGTCAGCATCAAGGACCTGGCAAATGCCACAGCAAGATAAATGCACACAGAGTTTTCTGGGAGAAGGAGTCCGGGTGGTGTAGTGGTTTACAAAGTGGTTCACAGTTCTGAAACTACCAGCTGCTGCGTGGAAGTGAGAGGATAGGTATGCCTTTAAGATTTCTGAAGCACGCAGTGGCAGCGTTGCTCTGTGTTGGGAGCAACCTGATGGTAATGAGCTGTCCTTCTTTCTTTCCTTCCTTCCTTCTTCTTATGTGGTTGGCACAAAAGGAGCCCAGTGGAATAGTGTGCTCTGTGCGGGGCTGCTAACTGCAAGATCCGATCAGCAGCTCTGTGGGCTCACGAGGGGGATTCCGGCTCCTGTAAAGATTGAGAATGGAGGCAACCCAAGGGAGATCATCTTATCCTGACAGAGAGGCTCACGGTGAATCAGAATGCACCCAGGACAGTGTGTAGGGAGCGGACATATTTTGTGCTAAGCAGAGGGTTGGTGACCGAACTCACCTAGTGACCTGGAGAAGAACAGACCTGGTCAACGTCTCCAAGGCTCACTTTGGAAACCAGTCCCACTCTTTCACTTACAGAATTGCCACGAGTCAGAATCAGCTCCATGAGGACAACAGCAGGAAATAGTTCCTTTTCATTTGGGGGAAGCAAACAGCAACCACCACCACAAGGCAAAGTAATTAAATTAGTGGACAGAACAGAAATAAAATGTTCAAGTATTCTTACTAGAGATTATAGAACCAATAATGTTTAGGCAAAAAAATACATGTGCAAAAAAACCACATGCTGCATTTGAACGTATGAGCACACATTTTCTTAGTACTTACAAGAGACTGTGACCCAATATGAAAGCACTCACTAAAATCAAACACAGGAAGGAATGTCTGTGACTTGCTGCTTTGCTTCATCCTATCCCAAGGCTCCCCTAAATGCTAAATCTATATCTATTCATAGAACAAGGCACTGCCAGCCTTTGCTCTAATGCACCGCATTATCAGCATTGACCAGATCACTGCTGAATCTTGGCAAAGATTCCTTCACCTGTTAGGAAACTTAATTCATTGCTGTCAGGGACATATTTATGCTTTATTTATGTCTATTGGATAACAAGTTATTAAACAAAATGGATGTTAAGATTCCATTAAAAGGTCTGACCAAAAGCAAAATTTCAGAGTTAAGACTTGGTCCTCTCTGTAACTCAAGCCATTACAGGTCCCTGTGATGACGGGTTCTTAATAGACCTAGCCTGCTCGTCCAGTGATCGCGGTCAGTGGGCAGGAGCAGCAGGTTAAAGACTTGGAGAAAAATCTTTGCCCTCCTTTTAAACAAGACTAATAAACAACCTTATTTTGTTTTGCTTCAACACATGGGTAGTGTTTCTTTTCTGCGCGGTTACCATTCTAAAAGCTGTCTGCGCCTCAAGGGTCCTGGAGGTAATCTTCTGCCGGGAGGCAACTGACCTGATTTGCATTGACTCCTGGTGACCTCCCTGCAGGCAAAGCCCTGCAGACAACCTTCTGGAAGTACAGGCAAAGTTTAAAACACAGGTCCTGTCTGTATGATATTTTTAAATTGGCAGAGTTAGGAGAAAGAGAAACAAAAGTGATTACTAAAATGATTCATTTTCTTCCAAAACGCCTCAAGAGTCTCCAGAAAAATTTAGCAACCCTCCCACTGAATTTGTATTATTTAGATTTATTTTACTTGGAGTGAAGTAATTTCTTTCCAACCCACATTTCCGAGGCATTCTGATTATCCTCAGAGCCATAACATGACAGATGGTAATGGCTTCTTCTGCGGTAGAGAATGTCAATTGTCAAACTGTTAGGAGATTTTACTTGGTGGTCAAAACCTACAAAAGGGCCTGGTGTCTGTGTTTTAACACAGGGAAAGTCTCGCCCCACCATTTCATCTCAATCTCCAGTACTCAAAATTGAGTATGATGTGTAAGGTTATGACTATATCCAAGAAAGGAAAATTCTGAGTTCTTTCTCTTCTAAAAATCGAGCGATTAAATAAAAGAGCAGTGTGTATGGGTAGGAAGTTTTATTTCATACATACCACTGTCTGTGTGGTTATAGGTTGATAGAGTAATTTACTTGGGATTTTTTATTTAATTGTCTGAAAAAGATTGACTCTTAGATGTACGACATTTTGGAGAAGGGCCATTTTAACAAAGTTGTTTTTTTTTTTCTGCAGAAATCAAATCTTTATCAGGGATCTTACTTTTAGGAATATGGGGTTTAAGCATTGGTGTTTTTTATTTCATTATTATTTCATGGATTTTAAAATCACAATATATTGAAATAGCTAAATACATGCGTTTAGAAATTAATGGAAGCAAATCTTCTGTGTGAACCTCACTCAAAATCAATATGAACTTTAAATAGACCACTGGTCTTTGTTTAAAAACATGGCATTCCCTGAATTAGTTCTGAAACATGAATGTGTCCCTACTTACTTAGCTGGTTCTAAAATGTGGACTGTTGTGTGAGCATATGCTGTCTGAGTAAGCCTCTTCCCGCTTTATGATCAATACTTTAGTTCAGTAAACTTTACTCTAGGTCCAGGAATCTAATGACACAAAGATATGTAAGGTGGAAATGGAATAACTTATTCTAATATAAGCCAGGGCCTATTATAAGAATTTAAGCAAACTTATTTAGCATCAGAGATACTAGACTGATAAGAAAGTCTATAAAGAATATCAGAATACTTATCTATATCTGTAAGAATAGATATGAGACTTCATATGATGGAGGTAGTGGATATAGAACATTATATAAAGTAGTAGAAAGAGAATAGGAAGTGGGGAAGTACATGGCATCTTTGGAAATATTTGAAAAATGACAAGTGGATTTATAATACAATGCAAGAGAAATAATTTGGATTAAAAGCCAGAAAAACTGACTGAGCAATTTGATTTCATTTTATAAACAATGAAGACCCATCAAAAGTAGGCGTCTATTCATGTGTTTGCCATAACTTAACGTAATAACTAACCTAAAGCATTTGGGTAGTGGGGAAAAAAACCTGGACAGAAGTAAAATACATTGGGCCTGGGAGGCAAATTCAAGTATTTTTATAATATTCCAAAATAGCAAGGGCCTGAGGAAGAGGAGTCTAGTGGAAAGACTAATAGAGACATTCTAAAAAGCAAAAATACAAGGTATAGAATGTGGGTTTGAGGAAGAGAGAACAAAAAGATAATTAAACAAGTTTTATAATATGAGCAATGATAAGTAGAATCTAAATGACTTTAAAAAGTTCATACATAGGAACAGGTTCCAGAGCCAGTTGACATTTGATCTGAGATACTTGGCACTTGAAAGAACTGAGTCAGAAAATGTGCGATAATTAAAAACATGTATCGGTCTTTTGTGTTCAGAGATGAAACTTTAGATGTGTAGGTCATGAGAACTGAAGTCAGTGGATTGGAAGAGGCTGATGACTGACTTCAGAGGCATATTTTAGTGTAGTCAGTACCCACAGTGGGCTGTACTGAGGAGGAGCTGACTCCCAGCCTCTGAGAATGTGACAGGTCAATGGTCCTCCTAAGTCTTGGCTTACTCCTTTCTCCTCAGGCCACTGCAGACTTCTTGTGACATTTCTGGATAAATCCCTGCAGATCATATGGCATATGGCCTTCAGTAAAAACATCAGGTCCTCATGAGCGCTACATCAATACACTGAAATTAAAAATAGAAGGTAGAATATTTCCCCTTAGCAATTTGCTTCAATTTTATTCCTGATAATTATATTTATAATGTTTGAAATATCATCTCTCCAATGAATTAAGCATGGAAAAGTACTGCTTTTATGACTGAGTCACTACACTATATAATAGTGCTCAATGAAAATAAAAAAGTATTTCAGAATCTTTAAGCAGATAGTGGCATCTTGAAGTTAATTTTTACTTAAATTATTCTCAACTCAATATAAATACTACTAAAGACTGGTGATAAATCTACCTGTTTACTTAGCGCCTTGAAACCATTTTGCTAAATGTTCCAGTGATAACTTTTCTGGAATTGGATTGTCACTTTAGTTGAGCACATTGCCTCTGTCATTCCTTCAGCTACATTCCAATGCACTGTGTTTGAGTTTGGGAGGAACTCAGTAGATATTGCCTCAAAATTTCCTTTCTCAGACATTCAAAGCAAAATGTAGAAAAATTAATAGAAAATCCTATTAAATTTATTTTCACGTATTTCATTAACTCCTACCTATTTCTTGTTAATTTCCAAACATCATCTTTATAATCCCAGATATTATCAAACTTTTGTCAGTGATATTGGGGAGTAAGGCAAGAAGGAGCTACATACTTAAATAGCTGAAAAAATAAACTGCTTTGTTCATGACGTGTTGCAAGGAAAATAGAAACAGATCAGTGTAGCATTGTGTCTACTGAGCAAGTCATAGTCTAGGCAAAAAGATAGCTATGAGTTCAATCAGAAAGGGTAGAGATTCCTAATGCATTGGTGTTGGGAAAATAGATCACTTAAAATACTATAGAGAATTGCTTCTTCGATGGTGTTCCAAGGATGCTGATAGACATATGACAAATGTTTTCTACCTCACCAGCTTTTGGAACTGCTGGTGTATTGTAACCTTCTTAGGATGCTTTCATAAACTCATGTGCGGGGAAAAAAAATGCTTCTAAGAAGAAAAGACAATTCAGGGTAGAGGGGTAAAGCTGTGTATGTTTTGAGAGTCAGCATTAATTTGATTGACAGGAGATTTTTGAGGGGTATGGGGGTGGGTATGGGGGGAGGGGTATGGCGGTGGCTCCCAACAAAGATGGAAAAGTTCCTAAGAGTTCATGTAATACTACCATTTCTCACTTACTTCCCAATGGCTGGTGCCAGAGAGAAAACGCCTTCCTCTCAGGAGATTTGGGGAACTAACCACAATATGTAAATTACACCCTAGGGATCGCCTGTAAAGAAAGGCTATGCCTTTTTCTGTGCCCCAACTTTGGTGTTCCCACTTTCCTCATTAGGGCGTCATTTTTAACTCATCCCATTCACTAGAATTCTTTCTCAAAGTCTGTCCTTGAGATAAGTCTGAACAATCAGCCTATTCAATAACATGGAAGATAGGGAATAGGAGGTTAAGGTTTCTGAAAATTGGTTTCATTCCAAATATCTGGCATAACAAGCACTGTGACTTTTTTCTTGGCAGGTCAAATATCAGTCAAAAGTAGACTGACTCCTACATTTATGGAATTTGAGGCAAAAGAAATAAATAAAACTCACATATCATAAACTAAGCTGAAAAAAACCCTAAGTACTGTATATACTATATTTATTCAATGTTGTAAATTTTTCATTTCTTTGCTAACAGCCATGCAATTCATGATCCCTGCAGAGAAACCAGTGGAAATACAGAGAGAAGTAAAACAATGGAGGCTCTGCCGTGCTGGTAAACAATGCATGGCTATGCAAGAAGCAATTCACTTTCTTTGTCTTCCCTTAAAAGCCCCCGCTCTGATTCTGCCATAGTCTGCAGTAGCGTGGCTGCTGAGCTGTGCTAAAATCCCCAAACTTCCATCTCAGTTTGACAGAGTTACCTTTTATTTGGAAGAATTCAGTTACATTTTGGGCATAATTGTGAGTTGGTCAGGGCTGAGACCTGTCCTTCATGAGAATAGTTGTCTAATGATGATTACTGTGCTTCAGCACTCCTTGTTTAACACCAGTGTCTTGTGTGTTCATGTTCCCCAATAAACCGTGTGTGTCAGTGTGTTGAAATCATACTTAAAGTGATATACATTGCTATTAAAGTTAAACACATTTCAGCATTACTGTCCCTTTTATATAAAAAAAAAACTGCATTGAAGTATGGTCCAGATTAGGTGAACTACACACAAGTGATTTCAATAACTCATATTACACAGTTCAAGTGACAGAAGACTAGACATGCTTTCTCTTATCATCCATGAATTCACTAGAGTCTCCATCATATAATGCCAGTAGACCATTGTTTCCCAATGAAAACAGAATTTCAAAATACTCTTTAAGGAGTGCATATAATAGAGTAGTTAGATTCAGTGAGTCACTATAAAATTAACCTCTCACACACTCATGCATTGCCATCTAGTCTATTTCAGCTGATGGTGAACCATGACCCTATTCCTTAATATATATATATATATATATATATAGCAATATTTGACATCACATGAAGTACAGTTTACAAACAGTAATCCAAATATAGAAGCCTTGTGGTTGAGAGGAAAGAAATTCTAACACAGAGGTTGGGTCACAAACTCTGATGTCAGGAGGATTTGTAAAGAACTCAACAGTGACACTAGTCCACATATTTACTTTCTCCTCTTACAAGCCCACCATGTAAATACTTCCAGTGTTACTATGGCACCATGGAATTGAAATTCCAACCACTCAATAGCTGTCTATTAAATGAAGAGCTGAATGGCCAAACCCATCCACTTGACCCTTGACCCCTAGAGCAGTAGAGGAGGGGGCCACTCTTACTCTTACACCTGACCCTGGACTGGAACTATATCCATGAAGAAAGAGCCTCATGAAATTGAACCCTCCAGCATTTTGAGATGGTTTTCACCACCTTCAGTTTCCTAAACCAGCAGATATCTGGCACTTAAATAAACTACTTGAAGTCTGATGAGGATGGTAACTTAGTGGGATGTGATAATAGAATTCCAGGTAATCAATCTTTCTTTTCTTTATTCTTTCTCAACTTTTTGTTACTCTGAAATACATTTGCATCCCTTATCCAAACTCCCAGTTCTACTGTTACTATGAAGAGAGGGGGAAAAATTCACAAACTATCATGGAATTTTCAAAGTTCTGTGCAACTGGTTGTGGTACAAACCATATAAGACTCTTTGTCTGCACCCCATATTACTTGCATAGCAAGGCACGAGTGAGTTCTTCTTTGAAGTCTTATGTTAGCATGCATATGCTTGGGAGGAAACGAGCCATGAAATCCAGACTTTTCCAGCATACAGTCTTGTCTGGTCTTGGCTCCACTTCATTCTAAACTCCGTGCTTTTCTGATACAAATGTCTTGTGCTGGTTTTGTTCATGGCCAAGCAAAGGTTTGACACAACTTTATAATGGTTTTCATTGGCTTCAAACAAGATTGCTCTCTGTCAAACGAGCTTAAACGAAAAATGATGTTTATGTTGATAGGACTCAGACTCAGGCACCATTTCTCCTCATTTTCTTTTCTATGTGCTTTGCAGACATCATGGCATATGTCTGCCTGGAAGTCAGAGACATTTTTGACAACAACTTGGAACTTTCTCTAACCTAATATACCAGCTTCAAAACAAATTATGCAGCTTTACATTGACACGGAGCCATTTTAATAGTAGGTAGAGGACCCAAAACTCCAAAGCAATTGCTTCTGTCTTACAGCACAGGGCAGCAATATCTACAGTTGGCAGAATAATTGGTCTTTATGGTTGCAAGAGAAATGTAGCCTTATTGTCCAACTGAAAGATAGATATTTAGAGGAGAAAAGTTTAGAATCTTAGACAATCATGTAAGAAGAAGAAATAGATTCAATGGGGTCTTTCACTCATTTTCATTGAGTCAATTCCTTTGATGTTGGCAAATGTGAAATGTTTTGAAAGTTTTTACTTTCCCTCCAGGGAGAAAGTGTTTCCTTTTGCTTCTACCTTTTTTTTAAGTTTAAATAGGTTTTCTCAAATATTTCAATAAACTTACAACTTTGGACTCTACTCACACTTAGTGAATGCCTGGCACTCTTACATATATTTGAGACAGCAAACGTGTTTTGATTTCCTTCAATATCTCAAAATGTAATTGGAAAGACAAGGCAGACAAAAATAATACTATTATTGGGCATGGAAGAGACACTATACAACTGTTTCAGGTGCCAAAATTTCTGTTTAGGATTTGTAGTTCTCAGAGATCTTGTTATAAATTCTGAAAAGATAAAAGTCTTTATTATATGCCGCTGTTGGTATTAATATTCAATGAAATCCCTGATTGGTAATGTTTTCTAAATCTTAACATATTTTTATTAAATGATATAATATTTCTCCTTCATAGCTGAGAAACTTTCCCCTTAGAAATGAGTACCCTAAATAATGTTGAACACACATTTACCAATAGATATGTACAAGAATGTTCACACCAGAGCTATCCAGGAAGAAGGCAAATTGGAAAAGCACAAATGTTTACCAACTGCAGAATGGATAAGGAGAAGGGAAAAAAGACACCCAGGATATAGAAGTTTATTTCTATAATGGATTATTTTCAAAAGTGAGAGCAAATGAATAATACTGTGAGCAAAAATCTGGATAAATCTAGCAAACAAAATGATGAAAAAAATGAGTCAGCTATAAAAGAGTGGATCTTGCATTATTCCATTACGATAAAGTTCAAAAACTTATAAACAATAATTTTTCTAATGTTAGCTGTCAGTATACTAATTAATCTAGAAAAGATTCATTCTGGATTCTGGATGGGGAATGAGATGGGTGTTTCCAGAGTGGAATGAGTCTGTTAAAGGGTGGTAGTGCAGAGGTGAAAGTACAAAGATACTAACCAAAAGGCTGGCAGTTCAAACTGACAAGTCTCTCTGCAGGAAGAAGCTGTAGTAGTGTGCTTCCATAAACACTGCAGCCTTAGAAAGCGAGAAAACCTATTGTTTCCTGTGGGATCGCTGTAAGTCGAGATTGGCAATGGGTTTTAAGTCAGTAGTTCATAGGTAGAGTTCACAGATATATTAAATTTGTGGAAAATGAGAGCTTTCTAAAATTTCAACCAATGAAATCAAATTTTGTCATGTATACTATACTCTAAAACAATGGTTAACAACCTGTGGGTCACGACCCTGTTTAGGGTCAAAAAATCCTTACACTGGAGTAACCCAATTCATAACAATAGCAACATTACAGTTATGAAGCAGCAACAAAAATGTTATGGTTTGGGGTCAGCTCTATATGAGGAACTGTATTAAGAAGGTTGAGAACCACTGTTCTGAAGAAAACAGACACAATTAAAAAGGTAATGTATTGGCTAATTGTGTTTGCTTTTATTAATTTCATTAGCTTTATGAAAATGGATTAAAGGAATAAAATAGTATATACCTCAATTAATCTCTAATGCATTGAAGAATGGATGGATGGATGGATGGATGGATGGATGGATGGATGGATGGATAAATGGCTGGAGTTTAGATAGGTAAATTGATAGCTGTATGAGAAATGCATATATGCTTTATAAATTACTCTTTTGGGCCATCATTGGAACTCCGCTCCACATCCCAGACTTATCACAATGGGACCTATACATGTCCACACACTGTGATGGATTACTTAAAGGGGAAACACAGATAGGCAAAGTAACTGTCTTTGCCACATGTTCCATTTTTACCCCAAAGCAGCTAATAACTTCTCAGGTGAACTCCTGACATGCTATCATCTTATTATAATCTACCTTACAGAACTAAAAAAATCCAGATTTCATTAGAATAATTTTGCAGCCTTGGCTTCTTCTCACTTGTCATGATGGATATCACAGTATAATTATTTTTTTTAAACTTAAGGAGGAAGGACAAATTTAAGAGTGTAAATCTTTAAGAAGAATGGCAGCCTCATATTTCTCTTGAAGAGTAGCTTATAGCAGTCAAAGCCTAGCAGTTGTTTGTTGTTGTTTAAATCTTCCCTATAGAATTGTGTGCTTTTCCATTTACTCCATGTCAAAAAGCAACTTCCTCATCCTTGGAGCATTTTAATTGTGTTCCTTTTAAGTGTTCCTTGTATATTGGGAAGAAAAATTAAACTGAAGGGGTAATATAAGAACTGTAAAGTAGCAGCATAATGCTAGCCAATAATTGTCTCATAGGACAGCCCTGCTACACTCAAAGTATGGTATGGTATCACTGGGTGAATTTTATTTGTTGAGAAAGTTCAGTACTAGCATCTAAACAGATCATTGGGGCATAAGGTGGGAGCCCAAATCATTCTTCTAAATCTATTTTCAACTCACTCAACTATAAATTGATACAAATATGTGAGGAAGCTAATAAAATGGATGTAGACTTCAAAAATTCAATTAAAAACATAACTGAAAGATAGTGGAATTTCTCTATGAACTTTTTGAAGCCCCCACCCCACTCCCACCCCTGCACACAAGGAAAAGCAAAAAGCTCTGGGACAAAATCATAGAAACTTTAATTACCTGAATATACCAAAAGGTGAAGCTACTGCTGCTTCACTCTGTTCTCCAGCTAGGTCTGTACATTTTTGAAGGCAGCTTTTCCATCTCTCTGACTCTTAGTGGCACAATGGGCTAAGCATTGGGTGCTAACCACCAAACACTCTGCAAGAGAAGGTGGAGGCTGCCAACTTCCATAAAGATTTCATTTCAGAAAGCCCAGAGTCTAATTCTAAACCTTTGAGAATTGTAAGTCAATGAGGAATTTGGTAAAAAAAAAAAAAATTCTGAATAAATGGCAGTCGCACTGAAGAGAATGGAGGCAAATCAATGAATGAAGGCCAAGGAGAGGGCGTGCCTTTGAAGAGCTCCCGGAGCACTGAGGGGAGAGGTCATTGGGAGGATGGAAGTGAAAGAGTAAGTCTGGAAGGAAGAGGACAAATTCAATTGAATGTTGATAAATGTCAGTCACTTTCAGTAACCATTCCGATTGGCCAAAATTCTGTGTGATTGGAAGGGAAGAGTACACGGTTGCTATGATTTCTTAATTTTTAATTTTTAAGGGACAAGATCAGATACAAAAATAAACATTCCCATGACCACCAGAGGGCAGTGATGCCCCCCCCCAAAAAAAAAGCATTACTTCCTGACGGCAACCTTTGATGCAATGGTCTCAAAATCATCAGATGGTATAAAGTAGATACAATGAGAATGCAGGTGGAAGTAGTTGTAAGTGTGAATCCTTGAGAAATAACTGTCCCAATTTCAAGAAAGTAATACTCCTCTTCAAAAAGTGATGGCCATTATGTTAACCAATACTGTCCCCATGCTTTATGGAATAGAACTGTGCTCCACAAGTTTGCGAGGGTCATTTAAATGATGATCAAGTCATTCTGTTAAGGCACCTCCTGCTTAAATTGCCATTTCCAATTAGCATGTGAATGTTGAATTGTTTGCACTACACAGGGACCAATAAATCCCTCTACCAGCTCTTTAGTAAGTATTATTCCATATCCCACAGATTCCATTGGGCCAGTCCTTATTAATAGCATGACTTTTTTTTTGCCTGCAGTTCAGTTAAATGAACTTGTCTGACTCTTGTATTCATAGTCACTATAACTTCGACCAAACGACAAGGTGGGGCATATAGATAAGGTGGCAGGGACAGATATAAGGGAATTGATAAGTTTTATCATTCTGCTAAGTATAAAGTGAACGATCTCAGAAGTAAGATGGGAGAAATGAACAACATGAATTGAGCAAACCCAAAATATGTGCATGGAAAAGCGATAGCACAGACAGTGAAGAAGCGGTCTCCTTCCTGGCCCACCACAAGAGTAACACTGTGTGACTTCAAGCAAGAGACTAGCTTCCTGGGTGGGGTCCCCTTTAGTCATTTATCATGGCTGAGAGAGCTTTGTAACACAGCAGGGCAGAGCCCAAGAGGCCACATGACTGAGGCTCAGGCTCAGAAATATGACCTGGCTGATAAGAAGTACTGCTGTAAACAAGGAGCTTTATAGCATTCATGTTTGTAATCTTGAAGTGTAGCTTGTTAAGTTTCCTAGAAAGTCTCACAATTGAGAACAGTATCTGAGTTTGGTGTGGTCATTGTAATGGATTATCAAACCCAGCAGAGAAAGACAGTGCTGTGGGGAAAGCAGTCAGTGTCAGAATAGTGTAAAAAAGGTTAGAGTGGAAATGTGCCCATTATCTCTCCTAAGAATCAAGCTGAGACTACTGCAGAATTGGATTCTCTTTACTCCATGAGTAGACGGTGGATCAAACATCTCCACCTTACCATTTCATGAATGGCTCTTATTTTTTCTTCCAAAGAGGAAAGAAAACATTTACTTATTTACTTTAAAAAATATAGACTATTAATCACTACTTCGTATGTATCCTACAGAACTAAGAGGCATGACACAAATAGAAATGTACACCTCTATACAGTAGTGACGATAACAAAAGGAGACAGAACAACCTAGATGCACACCAGCAGAATAAGAGATAAACGTCGGTACAAATGCTATGCAATGTGAGAGAATAATGAATCTGAAAAACACACCATTACATGAATGAACCTGGATGGCATGATGCTGAGGAAAATTCAAAAATTCAAATGACGGCCATCAATTCCGACTCACAGGGACTCTGCAAAATGGAGTCGAAAGGCCCCTGTGGATTTCCCAGACTGTCAACTTGTGGAGTTATAAAGCCTCATCGTGCTTCTGAGGAGCTGTTGGTGGGTTCAAATTTCTAACCTGGTTGTTAGTGAATCACAAAGGGGTAAATATTGAATGGAACCACTGTCATAAAAAAGTCAAGATAGGGCTGAGCCCTGGTGGCGTAAGTGGTTGAGTGCGGAACTGCAGCCCGAGGGCTTGGCGGTTCAAATCCAGTGGCAGCTGGATAGCGCCCATGACCACCAGAGGCAGTGATGCCCACAAAAAAAAAAAAAAAAAAAGTCAAGATAAAAATTTCATAGTAAAGGAAACAGTTTTTTTCTTCTCCCGGGGAAAGAAGTGGAGTAAAGGATAGACAGTGTCCATTTGGTGAAGCAGAAAATTATGCACAACGAAAGAGAAAGACAAGGTAAAAAATTATGCACAATGAAAGAGAAAAACTAGGTAAAAACAAGGGAAGCAGGGAAAGATACTGAGAAGTTTGCAAAAGTTAAAAATCAAGAGACAAAATATGCTATATATACAACCTGCAGTAGATGTGATTTATGAGTCAATGTCTGAATATCTCAGGATGAACAGAAGAGGCAGGGAAGAATGGAAATACACACACACTATGTATATGTACGTGTCTGTGTATATGTATATATAGTATGTGTGTATGTGTGTATATACATAAGAGAAATACACAACATATAAGTATATATGATGTGCATATACATATATGGTTGACAGAGAATATTTATATATGCATATTTATCTTTGCTGCAAATATATCCACAAATGTAAAGGAATATACAGGGTCACATTTATGAAAAATTCTTACACTTAACCAACATCTTGAAGGAAGGCGTGGCTGGACCTGGAACACCGGGGTCACATGGTGTCAAGGTGCTGCGATCTCATCTGGTGGACGGCAGCTCATCCTAAAAGCACCAGGACAGCAATTGAAGGTGCTCCTCTTGGTCTCCCCTGTTCTGGATGAAAAAAAGAGTGATGGAGCTGAAAGAGAGACGGAGACAATCAGCTCAGTTGGAGCACAAAAGCATCACTTTTCACAACTGGGAGACCAGGAACTCCAAAGGGTCTGGCCCCTATCAATGACGCAGAAAGGATCACATTAGGAAGTCAAAGACTGGGTGGGGAAAATGTGTAAAAGTGCTCAAAGTCATAAAAGAGACCAGGCTTATTGTACAAATAGGCTTATTGTCCAAATGAGAGCTACACCACCATGATCCTTAGTCTCCCTTCAGGTCTGGAGCTGAGCTCACTGCGCTGTCAGAATAATCAATCACTTAAGATCATTAGAGCAACATTTGCTCAAGGACAGAGAGTTAAGAAAAGAAGAAGGAAAACAGGAAATACAGGGAGGAAGTGGAATAAGCCATGGTACATTGACGGGTATTAAATGAATGAATTGAAGCAACACATGTATAAATTGTTAAATGCAAAACTGATTACCTGCTCTGTAATCTTTCGCTTAATTTAAAATAAAATGTTATGTTACAGACAGAAAACAAAATATATGAAACAAACTATTGGATTAAGATATTCTTTCAGAATTACAACATGGCATTTGAGTGGTACCATAGCTGTTACACATTTGGCTGGTAACTTCAAGGTCAGCAGTTCAAAATCACCAGTCACTCCTGGGAGAAAGACGAAACTTTGTACTTTTGTGAAGAGTTGCAGTCTTGAGAAACATGTCATATCAACTTAATACCAGTGAGTTACGTTCCTATATTTTGAGATTTTTGCTATTTTAGTATTCTTGGAGTTACAAAATTATCACTCATCAATTATCTTATTTGTGCTTTAAAACCAACCAAAAATAAATAAAATACTAATAACAATGGAATCAACTAGAGACATGATACGACAGAAAAATCAGGAATCATGTCAATTTTCTTATTGTCTTACCCAAAGTGCTGCATTATTTTTCTTCATTTCTAAATTGTTAATTGGGAAGGGATTTACATTTCATACCAAAAAGTAATAAGGAAGACTGGGAACATAATTTTTGTGTTTTTAGCTTTGATTGGATAGAAAGGAAAGTCCAGAATTTTTATTCTATAATATCTATATGATTATAAACATTATACTCATATATTTATATAGAAGATATAGAAATGTATACAGCTAGATTGTTACTAGAAATACATGTTTTTATATGTATATACATTTCTAATATTAGCAAACAAATTGGGAACAGTAATTTACAATTGTTAGACTACTCTGAAGATGAATGAATAGAGCCGATCACAATCTAGACTATGCCAGTGTTGATGGAATCTTATAAATTAGATCACAGATCGTGAAACTTTTAGATGATAAATGATACATTTCTAAGTACAAAACATGTTTAATACTTTCTAGGTGGTCATTCAACGAAGAGGATTTCATTGAATGCCTTTTGCAACAGGAAGCTGAGTCCATGGCCACACCACACTGAACGTGTCCGATCTCCTCTGATCACTCAAGCTCAGCACAGCGGGGCCTGGGTAGTACTTGGATGGGAGACTGCTTTGGAATACTCAGTGCTACGTTTTTTAGGAGTCCCAGTGGCCCTGTGGTTATGCATTGAGCTGGAATCCAAAAGAAGCTGAATGATACTATTTAGATAAGTGATCTGATAGCATTCTTTCAAATACTAGGATGTTTGCATGGCAAAATTTAATTGGTCAAGGGAGATTTGTTGGTTTAAAATTTTTTTCAACTTAATGAAGCTGCCTTTACTACATGTTAGTTATAATTTTGTTAATTATAATATATGTTAACTTAAAATAGCTAAATGATGATAGTTGGGAAATTATGGTGAATCTTTTCCCTGATATTTTGTAGGCTAAAGCATACATGGTAGTCACATAATTAGGTGTCAATTTGAGAAGATTGTGAGTGAATGGATGGAATCTAGTCTGTCAATTGGAATCATAGCCAGTGAGGTCTCTATGTGGGCATGGACTGCTCCTGAGAATCCTGGGAATTCCTCGATTTCCTATGGGTCAGGAGATTCTCTCTGTCTCTCTCTCCTGACTCTCTTGGAAACACTACTGATGAGACACATAGCACTATGCTAATAGTCCTCATGCCCCAAGCCACGTGGAGACCCCAGTCAATGCTGGGATGCTCATAGTGACACCGGATCCAAAAACTTTCTAACCATTAGCCTGCGATCATGCTGCATTCGGCATCATTGCATGTGTTTCCTGAGCCTGAAGAAGACTTTATAGATAGGAATCATACATTTGGGATACTACTATACTTAAGGGCTTGGACTGGACTGTATTGGGATGTTTTCTTCATGTATAATTACCCTTCACAAAAGCTCTCTCCTATACACATACAAATGTCCCTGGACACAGCATACAAGGGGGTGCCCCCAAAAAGTAATGGAATTGTTTTCAAAGCTATGCATTTATTTTTATAAAATAACCTAATCACCTCCAAAGTACTTTCATTACACTTAATACACTTGTCAAACCTACGATTCCATTCTTGGAAACATTTTTCCAACTCATCTGTTTGGATGGCGGACAGCACCTCCCTTGTTTTTTCTCCATCTCTTCCATGTTGTCAAATTACTGTCCAAACAGCTCCCTCTGCATTCAGGGAAACAAAAAGGAGCAAGAGGAGGTGAGAAAGGTGTGTGAGGCAAGGGAGGCAAGGTTTTTTTGCCCAAAATCGGTGCACTGAAATGGTTGGATAAACAGGTGCATCGTTGTGGGGGCAAAGCAGCACCCTGTCTGCCACAAATCAGGCCTTTTTGGTCACATACTATTAGGCAATCTTTTCAAAACCTCTAAATAAAAAGCATGCTTAACAGTCTAACCTGGTTGGATAAATGTCAAATCTACTATGAGTCAGCATTTCCATCCATTCAGGAAGCTGACAGACATCCAGAACAAGTTCTGTCATCAATCAACAATAAAAATAGGAAAACCACTCGTACACTGGAGGTTTTTGGTTTTTTTTTCCCATAGCACTGTCCATGTAAGGTACGATCATCATCTTGAGTTTCTGAAGCATTTTATCTGCACAGGAAGCAAAACTTTACAACTGCACACAATTCTCTTAAATTGGCCATCACACACACACACACGCACACACACACGCACACGCAAATGAGGCTTGAGCGAAACTGCATTTATGAAAAATTTCACTCTGACCAGAGAGAACCTGCTCAGGTGCCGTGCCAGGTGATGCTGCTGTGTGCACTAATCCAGAGTCAGTGGCTGAAAGCTCACTGGAGGGAGGAAGCGGGGGCGGGGGAGAGGATGCGTATTGTGAAAGTTCTGTCCAACGAAGCTTTTGTCCAATGTTTTCGGGGGGGGGTACTCCTACATGCACAAATTTTGAAGTTTTGAGAAAGTTAGTGCTTCTTTGAGGTGATAAAAATATTGGTTGTCAGGAAACTTTTTATTGTCCATTTGTTTGTTTTGGAGGGGACAATATTACAAATTGCAAATCAAATTTGATTATATTTTTGAAAGATAATGGCTTTGTGGTTGAAAGAGTTTAAAAGACCATGCAACTTTGAGTACAAAGAAGACTGAAAAAGAGAAGTGGTTTGAGATGAACGAAAGAATGAAGAAAGGGTGAATCTGATTTTATAGCTGATACTTGTTATAGCAGGGATGTAATAGCTGCCCTGATATTTAAGGTAGAGCATACAGAAGAGGCTATAAATTTAGTAAGCAAGAATATCCATATAGTAAGAAGACGCTCACTATAGAATAAATACGTAAAATCAATTGTGGCAGCTTTAAAAATATTAAGCAGCAGTGGCAAGGACCTGGCTTGTAATGACTTCTGAAAAAAATTGTTAAAATTCCAAAACTTTTACAGGCAGATAGTTTAACAATCATTATTAAATATTTTAATGGATACTGTTTTAATTAAATAAATTTAATCCAAAAATACACTAAATATCTCTCAAAACAATCCTTTCTAATTATTAGTACATTTTCCTATTACCTATGCTCTTGAGATTCATAAATCTTTTCTATCTTTATAGGGAAAATTATATAATTATATTCAACATAACTTTTGCCAAGTTCATGTCCAGTGACATTGAGTTGGTATTTTGAAATCATCCACTTTTTTTTAATCATCCACTCTGAATGCCACAGAAAATTAGAAAATGCAACAATATATATATTGAGACAAATTTCCTTAGTCACCCTGCAGGTCTGGATGGAACTCACCAATCTAGCTCAATTTCCTCCAAACAGTAGTTCTTTAAGGGAAATGATAACATGTGTTTATTTGTGTACTTAATTTTTTTGCAACCAAATTGTGAGATTCCCCAACCTTAGCAATATTCCTCCGATAAGATTAAAATGGCAGCATTCACTAGATGGACAACATTCAGGAGGGTTAAAAAAGGAGCAGTGGAAACAGGAAATACAGGAATTGGGATGAATGATGATACAATGAAGGTATAGAAATAAAACAAAATATGTATGAATTATTGAATGTCAGCTAATGCTACAAGTCTATATATTTCCACAGGCAGTACTTCTTTTTTTTTTTTAGATATAAGGAAAAGGTTTATATACTAGAGGAACAGGACATTGAAAGTCATAAGTTCAAAGTCATAATTTCGATATTAACTCATATGCCTGAAATCAGTCTATAAAGTCTCCTTCCAACTCACGAAGTCACAGGTCAGTGGGTGCAGAATCGAGGCACTGGCAGGGGTCTCCCCATGGCTCCTCGCTTCCAGGGCTCAGGGTTTATCAACAGGAGAAGCAACTCATCACTGGCAGCCCCATGTGGCCACTCCAGCTTCGGAGGTCAGGCTCTATGTGGGCAAAGCCCTGTGGTCTCTCCGCCGGCTCCTCCAGCTTCTCAGACCCTGCCATCTTGTCTTGTCCATGATTCATCGTCTCTCAGCAGTACTTCTTATTAACCAGCAAAGGAATTTATTAACTTCTTATGAAACAATCTTCAAATAATATTGTATCCAAACTGCAATTTGGGAAAGTTTGCAAACTTTCTACTATGTTCTTTTTAAATGTTAAATTTGTAAGAAAAATAAGTTGTGTCTGGACATGATTAGGGTATCTATGGTGGTGCGTCATCTAATTCGCACCCTCTAAGACTCAAAGTAGCTAGTATCCATTTCAATGTCTACAGAGAACTCACAGACAAAGACTCATGATAAAAAGCTGTGTTAAGGAAGATAATACATTGTAATGACCATGAGAAATACACTGGATAGTTGTTTATCTGCCCAAGCTATTCCGTTTTTTCAGCAAACCCGCTCATCTAATAACCTCACCCCAAAGGCATTCAACTCAAGCTGTGTGCGTCAGCAAACCCAGCTCTCTGCACTAAGTACTCAGTTGCACCCCATCCCAAGAACCTCAGTTCCAAGGAGCTCACCTTCTTTTATGTAGGTTAGTAAGCCCAATTTCCCCAATTAAGTGCCCATAGGTTCCCAATCTACCAGTGAGCTTTCTGCACACAAGTATTGTACTTGATTTGTTCCATGGCTTTACTTATTCCCTACTTTGACTCCTGATTCTGGTGCTGCTCATCTGATGCTGTAGCTGTCATCTGGATATAGGAGGTTTCCTGCCCAGGACTCTTGGATACAGAAGACAAGTTCCTCTCCTGCTTCTCAAAGAGCTCATTTTATATTCAACAGCATGGCATGGCGGAGAATTTTATCTAAATTACTCCTAGGTGAATCATATCAGTATCTCCCCCATACCTTCTTACTAGGTCCAACAAAAGGTGGTTTTTGGGAGTTAGAGACTTTGGCTAAAGTAGTCACTTTAAGTAATTCACTGTCACTGTCCCTGCAGGTGGATGGGTAAGGTTTTTTCGAAGAAATCCTCAGAGGAGACTCCTTGTCACTCTTGAAACATGAACAGATAGATTGACAGACCTGACCAAAAAGATCCTCAGTGCAACTTCCATGATCCTTTTATCACAATACAGTTTTCATTTTTTAAAAAAATTGTTTTATAAATGAGAAAATATTACAAGAGTACTCCTTTGGAAGCACTCAAAATCAACCATAATCTTCTGAGCTATTTCCTTTTCCTCAAATTTAACTGCAGAAGTAGAGCCCCTCAGTAACCACTGTTTTCATGGGACTTTTGTTTGAAGGAACCCTAGTGAGATTCACACAGTTGAATTGGTGATGGAACTCTGTAGCCATCCGCTGACTGATAAGAGCTATTTAAAGATGCAGTCTTTGGAACTAGAATTCTTGTAACAATACTTTATTACATATTCTCATTATTTCAATGCATTTCAACCTTATTGTGAAAGACACTACTGAAGAAACCATGGTGCAGTGAACAACAAGGGACACTGTACCTTGTTATTCAAGCATGGGTAACAAAAATTATTTTCCAAAAACTGCTAACAGAGGTAAGATTCTCCTCTTTCCATCCCGCCACTCCTCATGCTGAGCTTCAGAAAATACCTGTTCCATTTTAAGGAATTCCCCTTTAGAAAGTAAAGACATCAAGGTGAAAGAAAATAATATATTCAGGAAGCACTGAAATTCTCTCTACAACCTTTCCTGCATAAAGCTCCCTTTAAGGAGGCAAGCTTCAGTTGATAGGTCCAGAAATGGTGATTGTTTGAAAATAATAATTTCAGGTGAACCCAACTTCAACGCTCATGGAATCAGCAGGCAAGTAACCCATTGATGTGCTGCCTTGGGATAATCTGATGAACAAGATTTTGAAGAGCAAGGATGACTCTTTGCAGACTAAAGTGTCCTTAACCCAAATCATAGTATTTTCTCTTGCCTAATATGCATGTTTTACCAAAGCCAACAGAAGACTCAATCTATTTGAGTGATGGTTCTGGTGAAGAACACTGAAAATACTGTGGACTGCCAGAGAGACAAACAAATCTGTCTTGGAAGAAGTATAACTAGGATGCTCCCTGGAAGCTAGGATCGAGAGACTAAATTTCATGTACATTGAACATGTTGTCAGAAGAGACCGAACCCTGGAAAAGGATGGCTTCCATGGAAAAGTAAGAAGGGCAGCAAAAAGAGGAAGAGGATCCTTGAGATGGATTGTTGGATGGCTTCAACATGGGGCTCACACAGAAGAAGACTGGAGATGGTACCAGCCTAGCCAGTGCTTCCTTCTGCTGCACATGTGGTCACCATGAATCAGAACGAACTTGATGGCACTTCACAATGGCTATCTAACTGCTTCTTTGTAGATTTGGAAAAAGGCACAAGAACATTAAGGGGAAAATTCAACTTGTTCTAAGAAGGGTGGCTCATTTATTGTCGGGCAAATGAGTACCAGGATTTATAAAAATAAGAGCTATTTTGATATCAGATAATTACTAAGATTTCAAAAGTCACTCAATAAAAATCATTTGATTAAGAAGTTCACCTCCAACTAACATAAAGCCTTTATAAAAAAAGAGCATCTGTAGTACAAATTGAACTGCTTTGTGATAGTGTCTGGTTACACTTAAGGGTAAACAGTGAAGCTTCCTCTAAATGGTGATTGAAAATAAAAGCCCAGAAGTGCCTGCATTTCACTTGATGACTATTAAAGAACCAATAGGCTATTTCCCTTTCATTAGAGGAGGTAATGGTTCTGAGGAACTAATCAGTTCTTCATCAGCTCTTGTGGTACATATAAAGTTCTCTCAAAACTCCTGATCAAATAATCATTTATTTTCACTCTAGAACCAGTATCTGAGCCTCAATGAAGGAGAGGATTATGCTTTGGTCTGTAATGAAAAATCAGAAAGGTGAGATTTTCTGCCTCCATAAAGACTCGCAGCCTCAGACACCCAAATGGGCACTTCTACACAGGCTGCCTTGAGTGAGAAGTGACTTGATAGTAGTAGGTTGGGTTTAGAGTCAATATACCAAAGACTTGGTCCTGAACCATGAAAGTAATGGACTCTCTCCTAAGAGTTTTCTCTTGGCAAACGAAAAGGGCAAATATGAATGATCTCTCATTTTCTAAATACATTTCCAACTGGGAGTTTATTAAGAATAATCATTAAAAGGCCTTGGGGAATTGATTCGGACTCATGGTAACCTCAAGGATTGCAGCGTAGCCCTGATCCATGGAGTTTTTTTTTATTATAATGTTATATTTTTGATAATAATTCACACATTGTTCAATAGACATCAAGATAAGTGGAAAAAAGATTAAATTTATCTAGATTTAAGTGTCCTTGGATTTACAATCAATGGCCAGGGAAATAGCAGCTACAAACCCACACAATAAAATGTGTGAAAGAGCAAATTTGTTTCTTTGATGTCTTGGGTGCATCTAATCCAAGCTATTGTATTTCCCATCTCCCTTTCTGCATGGGAAAGTTGGACAAGGAATGAGGAAGGTCTGAGATGAACTGATGCATTTGAATTATGGTGTTGACAATGAATATCAAAAGAACAGTGGATGGCCAGAAGAGCAAGCATATCTGTTTGCGAAGAAGCAGAGTTTACATGGTTTTTAAACATGAGAATGATCAGACTTCACCTCATGTACTTTGAGGAGCTTGTCACTTAAGAGCAGAGACTGGAAGAGAACACCATCCTTGGTAAAGTAGAGGGTCAGTGAAAGAGAGAAAAATCCTCAATGACCTGGATTGACACAGTGCAGCGGGTGCGAGGATGGTGCCGACTGAGACTGTTTCCTTTGGTGGTACACAGGGTCTCCAGCATAGACAGGTAGTTCCTTCTGTTCAAAATATGGACTTTGTACATAGGGTGGGCAACCCAATAGCACCTAAAATTTTCCCACAGAATCCATGTGCCAAGGCTATCCTCTGCAGTACTACTTCATGTTTTGAACCCCTAATTTTTATGTTAGTTAAAACAGAACAAAGCAACAACACTGCCATTAAGCAAGTCTTTCTTGTAAAAGCACAGCCACAATGCTCCTTATTTCCAAGTATGGCAAGACTTTGACTCATACACTTTGCACATGCAATCATGACAGAGAAGTTTCTGTAAAACCCACCATACATAATAGCGCAGAGTGTTAGTGAACAAAGAGGCAAACCCTGCACAAGACAGCTTGACACCACGGCTGCCTCAAGCCCAGTCTGACTTATTAAGATACTAGAGAATGGAGTAAAACTGCCTCACAGACTTTCTGAAGGTGGAAAATCTTTACAGAAGCAACCAACCTTATCTTTGTGCCATCCAGGGACCTAGATGATAAATAGAGTCCTCCTTTTGTGCCAAGGGATGCACACTACCTGCAGCAAGTTCAGAGGTCAAAAGAGAAAGACGATACTCCCAGGGTCATCACCTGCCTGTTCTATTCTGTTCATGCAAGCTCAATATTAGACAGGCAAAAGACTCTCACCCCAAACAAGATGGTGTGCACTTTGGATTGCATTTAGGAGATGCTCCAACAGTTATCGTTCTTGTTGGAAGGTGCCAATGAGTCAATTTTGACTCACCTTGACCCTACTTTGCAACAGAACAAAACAACACAGATGTCTGTTCTATCTCGATAAGGATTGTTTTGTTTGAGCCCATTGCTGCAGCCCCCTGTGTCAATTTATCTTATCCAGTGTTTTCCTCTTTTATCACTACCACTCTGTTCTATTATGGATGGTGCTCTTTTCCAGAAAGTGCTCTGCAATGATAACATGTACAAAGCACCTGAGCCAAAGTCTAGCAGTACAGGGATATAGGGAACATCCTGACTGTCCTTTCTCTAAGAAAGTTTGGCTTGTTATTTTGACAATTAATGGGACTTTCAATAGTCTTTGCCAACATCATAATTCATATGATTTGATTCTTTTTAGGTCACCCTTCTTCAATGACCAATATTCACAAGCATATTAGGCAATTAAAAAAAGCACCATCAAAACTCCTGACCAAAAAAAGAAGAGTTAAAGATAATAGAAAATATTATCCCCCTACCTTAAGGAAAGTATCAGCTGTTTTGAATAGGAAATAGTGACTTCTAAGATAAAGAGGATACTCAAGATTTATTATATTATCCAGATTACTTTGGAGAAACATTATGGACCAATAGAAAATAAAAAGCTAGAGAGTTGAATGAATAAATAAAATAAATTTTCCCTAACCCCAGAGGCTTATCTAATCAGGAGATGACTTCCTAGATGTTGCTATTAAATTCTCTTCCCATGTACCAGTAGGGATAGCAAAGAAAATAATAAAGAGATAGTGCCAAGGACTCAACGTTCATCCCAACAGCTACCTCTCCAAACAAAATCAAACTGACTGTCATCAAGTTGAGCCAAATCACAGTGACCCTAGAAGACAGGATGGAGTGGTTCTGGTGACTTGAACTCTGTAGGAGTAAAAAAACACCCTGTCTGTTTCTCACAAAGTAACTGATGGTTTTGAACTGCTTACCTGGAGGCTCACAGCCCAAATGTGAAATCACTATATCTCCAAGGCTCCTAACTACCTCACAATCCGAAGTTATTTGGTTGAGTTAGATGTTTTAGTAATAAGTTATCTGGTGCTAGTTAACCTATGCATTTGTCAATGTCTCTTCTCGACAAATGAATAGACTCTCCAACCAATCTCAAATTCCCTTAA
Organism: Nesogale talazaci; assembly: GCA_004026705.1. Lineage (NCBI taxonomy): Eukaryota > Metazoa > Chordata > Mammalia > Afrosoricida > Tenrecidae > Nesogale > Nesogale talazaci. The sequence goes on from PVJH01021791.1 coordinate 24,912, forward strand.
AGATAGAATATGGAGAAAAACCGATATAGAACTCAGATGTCACACATGAGAGATGGAAAGAATGGAGAAGGAAAAGCTGCCATAAACAAAAATGCTAAAACTTCAAAAGGAAGAAATGTTCTGCCCTAAATCTAGCCCAGTAAATAAAAGAATCAAAGAATGGATTCTCAGTAGGTGTGGAGAGTTTTAAACAAAGGCCTCTGATGTGCAATTCACCTTATGAGGTCTTGATTTCTGTATTTCCTTGCCTTCTTTAAAGATTATTTTATAAACCTAGAAGTAAAGTTTATAAATAAAAAGGAAGCTATTTTCATCCCTATCAGCAATTAACAAGACATGAGTCCAGGCATCCTATTGTAACGTATACCATATTGCCTACCCTCATTACCTGCCTGCTTCTCTGACCCCCTTAAAAAATTATATAAAGGAAATGAAGGAAGAGTCTCACCTGAAGACTGTGAATTCCTGTGCTGGAATTTTGAGTAGCTTACCAAAAAAGAAAGTTGGTCATTTTGAAAGTATAAAATTCAATCCTATTTAGAGCAACGGTGAAAATCAAACATTGTGTGCTCACTGCGAAGTTTGCAACATTTGACAAATTGTAATTCTGTTCTTCACAAACTTCTAAACACTTCCTGCTAAGTGACAACAAGCTTCAGCAAGTTTCCACAAACCTTCTGCAGCTTCTTCATCTCACTATAAAGAACAGATGCCGTTTAGGGGCTGCTGTGAGCTCTTCTGTTCTCTGTACAATATGCACATGTACAAAAAGGAATTCACATTCGATGAAAATGTGATAGCCGAGGCCTCCAGAAAGCTTTAGCAATAAGTGCACAGCACTCCAACAGCTGGCCTGAATCAAGGGCTCTCTGTCAATCACCGAGAAACGTGACAGACTTGTGACTTTGTGGCAAAAGTGACAAAATTTACAGTTTGAAAGAATCACATCAATAACAAAATAATTTGTGTTGTTAAAATATACAAAGATGCTCCAAATTGTTTTCTAACAAGTTTAATGAAAATGAATGTATATTTTCATAGTTAATATTAGAAAAACTGAACAAGTAGGTAAATAAATATAGTGCTAATGATTTTAATGTAAATCATTAGAGCCGAGAAATATATACCAGACACTATTCCTTACCATGAGGGTTAATGCCACTGCAGTTAAGCTATAGAAATGAAGGATGCATTTTGGGAAATCAGTGAGATTACCATGTACTGCATTGTCCCATTGATTTCTCAAGGAATTCAGTTTCCAAAATATAAATCTACTCAAAGAGTTAAAAGCTAAATATCTGTCACTATCTAAATTTGTTCTATAGTATTTTAGATAGCTTTTGATGACATACTTATCCAATAGTACTATAGATATTTTTTTCAGACTTTGTATTTTATCTGATACAACTAAAACTGGTCCTAGTCGGAAACATTTCTTCTCAGACACTCCTGTTCCTAAGCTCTTGATCTTCAGGCTCACTGAGACACTTGTTTAAAACAGCAATTACTAGGCCTCTCCTCTCAAAAGTCAAAGCGGCTGATCTAGGCCAGGGCTCCTCAGACAATCATTAGGATCAAGCCAGTTTATCACACATTTCTCTAAAATAGAAACAATTTGAAAAAACGTCTTTCTAAGACATTTGTTTGAATACAATGCTAATAATCTTTAGCATCTTACCTTAAGGACACAGAGAGACAAGCAAATATATGAACAGAAAGAGCAGAAAGCAATAGTGGTCATTTGATATTAATTTAAATTATTGCATGAATATTTATTTTTTTATTTTACAAATAATTTTATTGGAAGCTCTTAGCAGCTCTTGTAACAATCAATACATCAAGCACATTTTTACATATGTTGTCAACATCATTTTCCAAACATTTTCTTCTCCTTGGGCTCTTAGAATCAGCTCCTCTTTTTTCCCTCTCTCCCCAACTCTCCCACCCTTGTGATCTCTTGATAAATTATTGTTATTTTCATATCTTGCACCACCCATTGTTTCCCTTCACTCACATTTATGTTCTTCCCCTTCTGGGGGTAGGAGATGGGATGTTATACATGCTGATCATTGTGATTGATTTACATTTATTATCCCTCCCTCTTCCATCTACCCCTATGGTACTGCTACTCCCAGTAGGGATGGTGTTGGTGATGGTGTTGGTGGTGGTTTCCAACTTTTCTGGATTCCATGTGTTGAGAGCTCTTGTTTGTACCAGTGTATATACTCTGTCTTGCCAGATTTGTAGAGTAGAACTGGGGTAAAGATAGTGTGGGTGCAGGGGTGGAGAGGATGAGGAAGCGTTAAAGAACTAAAATAATGTTGTTTGTGCTAAGTTGGTACTATTCTGCACCCTGGATGGATTTTCCTTTATGTGAGGCAATGTCCAATTGTCTACAGATGGCCTTTGGGTTTTCACTCCTCCCCCACTCATTTGCATTGATATGATTGTTTGTTTCGGGTCTATTGATGCCTGCTACCTGATCCTGTCAACATCTCATGAACACACAAGCTGGTGTACTTCTTTCAGGTGGGTTTTGTTGCTTCCCTGCTAGATGGACACTTGTTTAATGTCAAGACTTCAAAACCTCAGACACTGTGTCTCCCAACAGGCATGCACAATCTTAAAGCATGAAATGAAAGGGGGAAAAGAGTTGGGGGGGTGCAGTTAAGTGGAGACCAGAGATAAAAGATAATTTCAATAAGTATGCATATCATTTTGTATTATTAGTTAAAATTGTTGCAAGATCCATTAGATGTATACAATTGTAATGTAATTTTATGACTAAAACGTTATGACTTGTGTGGGAAGACCAAATAGGTAAATGGATTGTCACAGGAAGCACATTATATGCATAAGAATTTGACATTAATTTTTCTGTATTATTGACACTGTTCAGGAGGAACATGAAGCTTTCTACTTTTTAAATAATTAAAGTCTCTGAAGGCCTAGCCTCCAGGGCAACTGTGAGTCAGAATGGACTCCATGGCAGTGAGTCGAATTGGTTGGCACTCTTGAGCAGCTCTTCAACTTCAAGGTTAGCAGTTCAACCTCACCAGCCTTTCCGTGGGAGAAAATGAGTCTAACTTCTCCCACAAAAGATTTATAGCCAGGAAACCCCCGTGTAGGATTTCGGTGGATCAGAATAACCACAATGGCAGTGGGTAGATGGTATTCTTTATAAGATTTTGACTACCCTAAACTTCTATAAGTGACCTCTTATAGTTAGCTGTACTTATATTTGTACTTCCAATCATTGGATCTCTAAAAGGTTGGTAAATATTTTATGTTTTAAAGTTATTTTCATTAATTTTAACTACATAAATAATTGATTAAAATACATATTAAGTATGAGAGGAAACAACATAATAGTCCATTACTTATATATTGTATTACCTTTGGTATAATTTTTCTTCAACAGTTTTATTGGCACATAATTTACATGCCATACAGCTCAGTAGTTCAATTTCTCACTCATAACAAGGTACATTGAGTCATCACCATCACATCAACCTTAGAGCAACCCCCTCACCCCTGCCCCTCACATTTGGCCCCATCCACATGGTCAAAGCGCCTTTGAAATTAGTCTCTTTTGCCCTCTTTGCTTCTTGTGGTTTATTGTGAGTGTCCTGGTCTGTGCTGGTCTGTGCTTACTTGCCATGCCTCATAAAATTGAAGAGATTAAGGATTGCCTGCTCACGACCCAGTGAAAGGATGCCAAGATCAAGGAAAACAAGGATAACATGAACTTCAAGGTGCAGTCTTCAGCCTCTAAACCTTGGTCATCACCAACAAGAAGAGTAAGAAGCTAAGGCACTCTCTGTCCCCAGGTCTGGCAGTGAAGGAGCTGAAATGAACCCAGCCAGCTATGCGAACTCTAATAGAACTTGTTGACAATAAAAAAAAAAAGACTGGTGTAATCACAACCAGTTCTAGGGAGCTCTAATGCTCCTTCCTTCCTCCTAATTTTACTATTTACTCCCCAATCCTCTTTGCCCTCCTTATCACTCACCCCCACCCCGGGTTTCCTGACAGCCCCTTGTATCAGTCATTCTCATGGCAGATAATTCCTCCTGGAATATTCCAAAAGTCTCTGCAGCTCATGTTCCTAGGTGCATAATGGAGGAAATAATAGTGCCTGGTCATGGAGCAATTGTGAGATTACAGGAACTAGGACACTCAAAACAGGTTCTAGCACAGAGTAACAGTTTAATATGTAGTATATCTACTCTCCTCTAATGAGGAGCCTTACCCTGACCATATAGCTTATCATACAAAATAGGACATTTCTGAGAGTAAAACATGACATGGTTAAGAATTTCCTGCAAACAAAAGTGACACCTGACTGTTCTCCAAAAGTCTTTCTTTACACTTAACTTTCATCAGAAACATGTAATTATTCAAGGGGAAAAACATACAGGCTAAGTGAAATGCAGCAAAGATTAAGTAGAAAAAAAATATAATTCAAGAAAACTTGAACTGTCTAGCTTCCACTCCCTAATTTTACAGATAGAAAATCTGAAGCTCAGAAAACTGAAGGAACTTTTAAAAATTCTTCATGACTAACCCACATCTAAGATTGGTAGATGGGCGATAATGGCTTAGTTTGTTGATTCAACTTGCTTAAATTTACCTTTAAATGATCATCAGAACAATATGTCCTGTTCATTGTGGTGGTGGTGGTGGTGGTGCTGATGGTGGTTTTCATGAGAAAGTAGCAAAAAATAAATATGAGATTAAGGTTCCAGCCAGACAAGTTGAATTTTACTATTGAGAATCCATTGTAGAAAGAAGATAGATAACAGTTACGGAAACCAAGAAATAAGGTGGTAGCAGTTAAGACCATGTGGGCATCATAGATTAATTAGAGGCTTGGAAAGCTGTATAGTGTGCATATTGGGAATCTTATCAGTGGGATTCCTCTCCATTTTGTGGGAACCACGAATATTACTTTGGAAGAACACTTCCCTCTTTAATCTGCTCGCTGCTAAGTTAAAGCCAACTCTACCCTAAAATAGAACTGGATCGTTGGGCAAACCAATAGTTGGGCAGGACAGTGAGAACCATGAAGATTCAATTCTAGAGGATGTATGTTCAATTAATGAATATTTAATTTTTGAACTAGAGTGTTGATGATAACCTATGAAGGTACTAATCTAGAGGTAATAAAGCCTAACACTGACTTCCCATGTTACACCCTTACTCAAGCTACATTTGATGCCAGAAAACTTTCAGGAGCCACAAAAGCTATGTTTCTTTAACCATTAAGGGTTAAACCATAAGTACTCTCTTACTTCTAACCCAATTATAAGAGACCTTTCCTGGGGTTGAAGCCCAGGGCATTATCACAGTTCCTGTGGGAACTGGAACAGACCTGATTTTACAGTTTACAGTCAGATTCTAGTTGAAGATTCCAGATCGCCATCAGAATTCACCCATTGATGTGAAAGCATGAGGAAAATGGGGCAGGATTTAATCAGACACACTCAGAGCAATGGTTCTCTCTGTGGCTGCAGATTATATTCATTTGGGAATTACTAGACATATATCCAGACTCCACCTCCAGAGATGCAGGGCTAATTGACTTGGCATCTGTTCCACCTTCGCAGGTGCTACTTCTGTGCAGTCAGGGTGGAGAGCCACTGACATGGAGTACCAAATCAAGTACACTTGGCACATGGAATACCAAATCTATTACTTCCTGCTGACTTGCACTTTGGGGAATGGCCTAAACGGAGACCTCATGTGAACCTGAGTTTGATACTTACACTGCCTTTTACCAGGAAAGTAAGTTTACACAATTCATACAAGTGCTTGAGATATGCTTGGTTTTTAAGGTATATAGTAAAGAGTATACCCTCTCACTTTGCTGTGAAGATGGAATGAGGTAATGTAGACAAATCACTTAGCAAAGGGCTTGACACATCTAAGGACTCAAACATCAGCTGTTGTATGAGAGCAGAGGAGAAATAATGAAGGTTTTGATTTTAGAGAATTCTGTACTCTACAAGAATGAATTTATGAATTTTGACAGGCAACTTCCCCTCTAACATATTAAATTATGTTCTTAAATAATATACCAGTGGGACAAATATTGTTAGAAAATGAAGGAAACTTTAGTTAAACAGAAGTATCAAAAAGCATAAAGCTATTTTTTCTTCACTAACATATAGAACCTAGATTTCTCTCTCTAGGTCCATATACTTCTGAAAATGGTGGGTGAATCTCTCTAACCCTTCCCTAAAGAAATCTAGAAACAGTAGTTTGGGCACAAATTGTATTGCTTTTCATTGTTCTTTTGAGTTTGGGGAACGACAAAACTTGTAAAGAAAAAGACCAGACTGTAGGGTAGCTGAGGTACATTCCCTAGCAAAATTCTCATAGAAAAACTCTTCTCTTGAAGAATGAGTAGATGCATTGTCAGGAGAAACAATTTCTTGATGCAATTCCTGGCTTTTTTATCTTCTCCAATGGGGTTTTCAATTTTCTTATAAGTTCTTCATACTAAGGTATTGTGATCATCTGTGTTCTGCAAGAAAATCAATCCAGATCACTCCTTTAGAATTCCAGAAATAAATTGCCATAATATTTTGAGTTGGCCTCTTTTTCTTGAAAACAACTGATCCAACAGAGCTGGTAAAACCACTGTTTTGATTGGGTCCTATATTAAGGTGGGCTAGTTGGCTACACTCTGGGTTGCTAAGACAAACAAGGTTAGCAGTCTGAAACTACCAAACACACAGCAGGAGAAAGATGGGGTTCCCACTCCTGTAAAGATGTTCAGGTTCAGACAGCCAGAGGGGCAATTGGACTCTGCTGCACAGGTTGCTTTGGGTCAGAATTGACTGAGTGGCAGGGAGTTTCTTGTTGACTGACACTAAGCTGGGTGCATACCTGTGAGAACCTGTGTGCTTCCATCCACTGGTCACAGAGACATGCTGTCACATGTCTTTATAAAATAAGTCCATAAGGTCCATGCATGCATGGACTGAAAGGATAACAGCCATAATGTTTTAATATCACTCACATTTAGAGATGTAAACTTACATACATCTCATGTCAGTTATATATAATATATTTGGTGACAAAGAAACTCATAATATTAATCAACTATTGTGTTAGTCCGGGTAGATTCGAGAAACAGAATTCATCAACATGCATACGTATGCAAGGGAGAGGTTTATATACAAGAGTGACATTACCGGGCTGAGCCCCAGTGGCTTAAGTGGTTGAATGTGGAACTGCAGTCCACGGACTTGGCGGTTCAAATCCAGCAGTGGCTGGGTAGCGCCCACGACCACCAGAGGCAGTGATGCCCACACACACAAAAAAAGAGTGACATTACCCAGTTCATTCCAAGGTCATGCATCCTATATTAGTCTCTATGTCTAATACCAGTCTATAAAGCCCTCTTCAAACTCATGAGACACAAACAATGATGTCAGAGGCAGAATGATCACAGGCCAGTGGCTAGAAAGACTTGAGATCCAGGGGTGTTGTAAGCATTTCAGTGCTGGCAGAGGTCTCCCTGTGGCTTCTCCAGCTTCAGGGGTCTGATAGCATTTGGGTAGGTCTACGTGGCTTCTCCGAAATGTTTCACAGGAAGTCAGCCTTGTCAGTTGAGTGTCTTTAAGGGAGAGAGCATTGTCATTGTCAGTAGAAAGTCTCTAAGGAAGTGAACCAAGAAAGACAGTGTCTCTGCCTCCAGGAAGGAATTATTACATTCTCAAGAATTCCCGGAGAAAGCTATGCTCACACAGAGGTCTCATTGGCTATCTCCAGATTGACATTCTAGACTCCTTCCCTACACTCTTATTCCTCAAATTGACACCAGATTAGATGACTGCCATAGCTATCTATTAGTTCTCTATGTTAGGTTTTTGTGAAATTATTAATATAAGGAGGCCACTTTGATAGGAATAAAAAATTAATAATAAGTAAATATGTGAGGGATTTCACATAAACCTGAGAAATATATCATAGAAAACAAACCCTCTTTGGTGCTGGATACATTAACATACCTGAGAAAAAATAACATCGATTACAGTTAATAAAAAAATGATTACAAAAGACTATTTTTTAAAAGTAAATCTAGCACACTAGAAATTAAACTGACCTTAGGCAAAAATGCAATGTCAGAATGGAGGATAAAAGATATGTAATTAAGAATTTCCTGAAACTGTTATAGGAAAATAATATGGGATCATTAATGAAGCAAGCTCTAGAAATCTGTCCATTTCAGAGAGTTGAAAGTTGCCTTCTTCAAATATCAGCAGTCCCTGTCCCATCTATATTTCAGAGATGCAGAGGGTGTAGATGAACTGATTGCTAAATGAACAAGACCATTTATAAATCCAAAGGAAAAGTAAAATAATGAAGGGCAACCTTAAACACAAGTAGTTTTTGGTGACATTTCCCCAGAAATCTCTATCCTTGAGATTGAGGTGTCGAGTTGCTGCAATTCTGAGAATGTGAGGTCTATTTCTGAAGACTGTGCCTAAACTAGGTGCAGACCTGTCATCGTCTGCCTATTTAGAGTATCTGATAACTTTCATGATTAGCAAAAGACTATGAAAGCAAATCCTGATTTGGTAAAGAGAAATTTGAAAGCGCAATAAAAATAGTAGGGAAATAATGATTCGCCAAATACACATTGATTCTCTCCTGGGGAATAGAGAGCGATGTGAACAACGCGGACAGCATCGTGACAGGCGAGTTTCCGAGAGGCAGGTAGAGCGCGCTTGCTCCTCGGGCGGGGGTGTCAGCGCCAGGATGAAGGTTATGCGACTTCTCCAGGAGTGTTCACAGGAACTCTGGATGTGTCAGCCAGGCCTGTGTACTGTTTGCTCTCAGCCGCAAGTCTCAGTTTGAAAATGTGTGAAAATCACCAAATTAGACAGTGTCATGTGAGACTAAGAGCATTTTCTTTCTTGTTTTTAATTATTAAAAATTGTAATTGACCTGTATAAGCGAGGTCTGTGGAAATGCTTTAATGACTGAGCTCTGACGCTAACTCTTTTCCTTGTTAATGAAAAAAAGGGCTGTTTGCTTCAGCAACTCCAGTGTCACGGAAATGTCAACTCTGAAAAGCATAACATTTTTATCCCTGTAACAAAGAATACTTTTGGGATGCTGTTATTTATTTATTTGCTGGTAGCACACACAGTAAAAGACACCACACGGTTGACCAATCAGGTTTGGCTCACTCAATGGATGTCCCAGGGATTAGAAACAGCCCTGTGCTTTCTTAATTACCTCACTCATTTTCTGAATTAAGTCTTCATTTTTTAATATTCAATTTGCATTCAAATTCTAAATTCCTGTATGGCAGCAAGCCAAAGATGAAAGAAAATATTGTTGGCTGAAAGGACTATACATGAAGCAGGAAGAACCTACTTTACTTTTGTCCGTTCTCTCTCATTGATACTACAGGAACAGCTTTTCTTTAAAAATTTAAAATGGTTTCAGCCAGTGGATCATTCTTCTTCCTGATAAACTTTACATTAGACAGCTGGAGATCTTAGGATTCTGCATTTCCTACATCAGCAAAACGAGGAGTGTGTGCTATGAAGGGGTGTGATTCTGTTTCATCGCAGTGTTATATAACTCTGCAGATTCTCTAAGGTGTAATGATATTTAGAGGTGATAGCAAAAGCATTACAATTCCACCAAGTGTTCTACAGAGAAACCAAGCACAAGGAAGGCTGATAGGAACATGATGCACCTTTCCCCCCTCTTTCTCTACAACATTTTGATCAAAAATAGCTAGTGAACATTTTGGTCAGAAATTTTAGATACCATTATACCTTACCTTGAACTGACAGATAAAGCCTCTGTGCTATATATGGATTTTACTACTTTCATAGACTAGGTCTTAAGTGGGAATGAAAAATAATTCAGAGTGACTACTCTACAACACACATTGTTAGCTATTACTTGAATGAAAGATTTAGCTAATATTGAGGGACTTGGTTGAACAATCTTAATTTTTTTTTGGTGTTTCATAAAGTTCTGCATCATTTTGCTTTTATTATCATTTAGAACATGATCATAAAAATTACTCTTCCAGTATTGCAAATATAGGTTAAAAATATAGAATTCTTGTTTATACATGCATTCATTCTAAACAAGCATTAAACATGTTACAGGGGTCGAGAGGGCTACTGGAAACATGTCTTCATCTCATTAGGGCACCTTCCAAATAAAAGGTTCAATCCAGTGGTTTCTGATGGAAACAGGTGAGTCAGGTCAACAGAGAAAGTTATGGAGACTAGTTTAAGGACATTTCATTTCATTTTTGTTTTGTTTTGTTTTGCTTGTTTGGGCATCACTGCCCTCTGGTGGTCATGGGAGCTACCCAGCCTTGCTCCTGGAGAGCTGCTGCTGGATTTGAACTGCCAAACTCGCACTCAACCACTAGACCACCGGGGCTCAGCCAGTTTAAGGACATTTCAAAACGGTAATTTTGGTAAATTTTATTTTCTTATTTCTTCTGATCTTAGTCTTTTGTTTTTCTATTGATTTATTATTTATTGGGTGTTAATACATATATCATTCCATAGTTCAATCGTGCAATGCAGAATTGTACAGCTGCTACCACAATCAGTTTCCAAACATTCTTTTCATTCAGGACACCTTAATATAATTTCCCTTTTAACTTCCTATCACCAATGTACCCCCAGCGCTGTTCTACTTGCTGTCTATATAGGTTCATCCATCCTGGGTTTCATATACCAAAACACAGAAAAACATGGGACACAACTCCACAAGGGTGACCGCCAGTGACATAACACCTCTTAGATATACCCCACTATGAACAAACAAAAACAAAACTACAGAAAACTTTGAAAACCAGATCAGATTCAGCATGCATCAGAGGGGGGATAAACTGACAATGTTTAAACTATTCAAGTCATATTTCTGCTTTTGATCTTCAATACTCATCTCTCCAAAGCACCACTATATGTAGTAACCACTTTATACCACCCTTCATTTGTGAACACAGGGAGTTCATCAGACCATCACAGACTGATTATGCATAATGGTTTAAGTGACAGAAAGGACAGGAAATGCACCTATAGTTCTGTTTTTTTTCCCCACACCAACACTCTGCTCATTAAGAAACCTTACCTACTAGGATGGTTAAGCTGTGTGTCCATTTGGTCCACCTATGAGAAGATATATGTGGAATGAAAAGTATCAACCAGGTCACACTGTAATAATGTCTCCTTGGAGGTCTGGCCTATTTACAGTACACATGATGTATAAATTGTGCTCCCCCCCCCCTTGTTCCTCTTTGTCTTCCTTTTTGCTTGCAAATATAAATGTCATCGTTTTGTTTCTTTAGAAAACTCAGGTTAACTCACATATCCAAGCTGCAATTCAAGCTGCAATTCTCATCTTACTCCTGATATTTCATTTGTTTCCAAAATTTAAAGAATATTGGGCTGAGTCCTGGTAGCATAGTGGTTGTATGCAGGACTGCGGCCAACAGGATTGAAAGTTCAAATCCAGCAGCAGCTCTCCAGGAGCAAGGCTGAGCTTCCTACTCCCACCAGGGCAGTGATGCCACCAAAAAAAAAAAGTGTGGTGTCAGCTAAGTCCACAGAAAAAATTTAAAGAATATTTTAAAAGGATGTGAGTCATTTTATGATGCTGAAAATACTGTTTAAAAATGGTGCAAAGCACAAAGCACATCATTCTGGGAGAGGGTTAGTGAAATGGAAACACTACCTGCAGAGAATCACAGACTTGGATGGGAAAAAATGCATTTTCACATGTTGGTACTTTTGTTCTATGATTTTGTCCTTCCAATTTTTAGTTTTTTTTTTAATTTTAAGGTTTTTATTGGCATATAATCTACAAATCATCCAATTCAATAGTTCAATCATAATATGTAAAGCTTTACAATCATCGGCATCATCAATTTTAGAATGTGTTTTTATCTCTTTCATTGTTATTAATTCCCATTTCCTGCCCATCAACAATCACCACCACACCCCAATAACCTATCAATCCAGCTATTGTCTCTGTAGATTTACCTAAACTGGTTTCCATATATAGAAAAGCATAACAAATAACAACAATAACTAACAGCAATAACAAATTAAGACAAATAAAACTTCAACCAAAAAGAAAACAGAAAACATTTTAAAATAGAACAAATTTGCAATGGATCAAAAGGGAGATCAAATGAAATTGCATTTTAGCTTAACCACTTCTGCTACAGTTGACTTTCCCATGCTCCTGTGATAACAAGGCTATTCACATCAACTATGTTAGAGAGAAATCACCAGAGGACCCTGCAAATAGATTTTTGAATCATCCATTTCTTGAAACCAGGTGTTCAAAATTTAATCCCTGAAGCCATTCTTCTCTAAACATTTAGATTTTATTATTTGAATCACATGAGCTGGTGTACTGCTTTGATGCTGACTTAGTTGATGCCCTATTTAAAGTGTTCCTTGTTTAAAGACAAAGTTTTAAAAGCCTAGACACTCTCCTTTTTTCATACTATCTATTTTCCTCACCATATTCTGTTATACCAATAATATTGTCAGTGATCTCCTCATGAAGGTTAGTATCAACCAGGAACATATGATAGGAATTTAATTGTTCTTAGATTGGGGATAGAATTAAATGCTATCCCAAAATCCATTCATACATTTATGGTTTATATGTATATACCTCTGGTTCAATTTAGAAACATCATTATCAGTTTATGCTAGAGAATATTATCCACTATTCACCTGGTACATCAGGTAATTCTATTGGTGTGTGCTGCCAGGTGCTTCCAAATCGCTTTCAACTCATAGCAAACCTAAATACAATAAACACCGCACTGCCCTGTACTGTACATGTCTCCCAGTTGTCCTTCGCCTGATCCAATTCTTACAGCCACTGTGTTAGTCCATCTCTGTTAGGGTCTTCCTTATTTTTCTTCCCTTCATTTGACCAAGATTATATATTTGTCCAGGGACTGAACCCTGCAGACAACACA
>PVJH01021792.1:0-37907 GCA_004026705.1 Nesogale talazaci
CGTCTCCTGAATCCAGCCTGAACCTCTGGCAGCTCTCTGACAAATGTACTGAAGCAACAGTTGTTGGATGATCTTCAGCAAAATGTTACTTTCATGGGATATTTCTGAGGCAAAAGATAAATGACCTTTATTTTGCTTGTTTTTGACTCTTTTTCTGCTACCTTCAGATATGCTATACATGTCTCCCGCCTGCTTTGTGTACTGAAGCCTGACACATTCCTTTATCCTCTGCCTTCTCATTGTGTTCAGTGAAGAAGAGATGCCAACAGGCAATCAGAACCCAGGAGGAGAATGAGATTGGCTTGACTGGCTTCTCCTTGGCCAGTATACATTGGAAGAGACTGTATCCTTTAACACATGACCTCAGCGCTGTAGGACAGCTTTCTCCTATAACTTTCAACCGCTTCTCAAGAGTCTGTGATCTCTCCTTCCTGGCGTACCTTCAGACTTAGGAATGGTAAACATGTTCTATTTTGCTCACTTGGGATTCTTCAATATTCCTTGGTGGTTTCCCTTCATCCTAACCACTCCTTGGGAAAAAGTCCACAGAGTAAGCTCGTCTTTCTTACCCTTTGGGTGTGGGATGTCCCTCTCCTGCTTATATTCTGACTTACAAAGTGCTTTTCTGTGTTTTCCAAAATGTTTAAAATCAGCAATCCCAATGAAGCTCAATATCAACCTAAGGTCCTGACCGATTGCTTCACTTAGAATTGTTTGAAGCGTAAAATCACAGTTGGGACTCTGGTGTTCAGGGTCTCATCTCACCGCTGACTGCTCCAGTGGTTGAATCAGTCCATTGTCATCCTTTTATTTTAAGCTATTAGATTCTATATTTTCAGCAAGAAAAAGAAACAAAATTCTACTTACATCGAACCTTCACCTATCTCACCAGGAGGGAAGAACGTGTTATGTTAGGAGGAATCTAAAAGATTAAACAAACTGCAGATTCGTTCTGTGGGACTAGAGTTGGCAAGACTGGGCACTCTGGAAACCATAAGAAAAAAAGGGCAGCCTGCTGGGTCACTGTCAGGGTTTCTAGCACAGGAATCTGTTTTTAACAAGACAAGATAGACATAATTGAACATTGCTTGTTACACCTGTCCTCCAAACATCTAGGATTTCTGTTGTTGTTAATATATTATCAAGCTATCATCCAAGATTTCATTGAAATATATATATATATAGTTGCATATATACCAACCCCAATATAAGCTTAGGCACCTAATTTTACCACCCAAACTGGGAAACATATTGACTCGAGTATAAGCCTAGGGTGGGACATGCAGCATCTATGGTAAATTTCAAATAAAAATAGATCCTAATAAAATTACATTAATTGAGGCATCAGTAAGTTATTTTTTGAGTATTTATTTTAAAGGAAAACAATAAAGTAGCTCTGTAGGTGGAAAAGAGGGTCAATAAAAACAATATGATATCAACAGTAATTTTAAAAGTATAAAAACCTTAGCTTAATCAGCAATCAAGATGGAGCACAAGAGTTAAAATACTTCACAACTGGAATCCTCCTCATCATCGGTATATCCAAGCAGAGCTTCAGTTTTAGCTGGTGTGAGGTTTTCAGCATAGACATTGCCATCATCACTGAGTTCATAGCCATCACCAACACTGCTGCTGCTCTCATATCAAGCACTGTCTTCACTGCTGTCCGTAGCACTACTAATGCCACATTTCTTGAAGACGTATTGCACCATGTCCTCTGGAATCTCTTCCCATGCATCATGAATCTGCTTTGCTATCCATTCTATGCTGGTCTTCATCAGATTTTCAACTTCTGTCAGTCAAGCTTGACCAGATGACATCCATTCATACCACATTTTTTTCTTTTCTTTTTTTTTGGTGGGGGGGCATCACTGCCCTCTGGTGGTTGTGGGAACTACCCAGCTTTGCTCCTGGAGAGCTGCTGCTGGATTTGAACCACCAAGCCCATGGGCCGCAGTCTCGCACTCAACCACTACACCACCGGGGCTCAGTCCATACCACATTTTTCCTACATGGTCTTTGAAAAGCTTCCTTAAACACACATCTAGGGGTGGCAATACAGATGTAAACCCACCTGTAATAACGGCCAAAATAACTTGAGATGACTTAGCCAATTTTTTTTATGTCATCAGATATGTAGGCCCGGAACATATCCCAAACTAGCAGTTCTGGCTTTTTCCTTAAGGCTACTCCTAGTCATCCATCCTAAATTTCTTCCAGCCATTTTTTCATTCTGTCTTCATCCATCAACCTTGAATATGTGCATGCACTGTTATTCGCGGTGGGAATTTGACTTTTTCAGGCAAGGTCTTTCCTTTAAAAATAATGACATACCACAGCTGAGTTCCATTAGCCAAAAATGCCTGAAAGACTATGAAATGTTGTTGTTGTTGTTGTTGTTTTTCATTTCCTGTGGCACTGAGTACAATAGTTTTGTCTCTGGAACTCTCCACAGTTCTGTTGCTTGGAGGATCAAAGATCATACGTGTTTCATCCATATTTCCAATGTCTCCCATGTCATAGTTATGAATTCTTCTTTGTTTTGTGATGAATGAATGGAATGACAACACTTTTTCATCAAGATCATTTGGCAACTTCTGTGAAATCTTTGTTCTTTGCCAAAAATCTATTTATGAAGTGAGTACACATTCCTACTGATGCAACAAAATTCCCAATACCTAAGTGCTTTTAACTTGTCATCTATAGCCATTTGAAGGGCACATAAGTGAATTCCCATGTGTGTTACATAGTAACCATTTGACAACATTCCATAACCCATTTATGAAATTTAGTCTCTGTAGCACCACATGAAGTTATTAAACCACATCGAGCTTTTTTGTCTTTGGAATCTTTTCCAAGTCAACTTTCATTTTTCGCCACTCCCTCATTTGTTTTTTCTCAACACAAAATTCCCTACTTGCAATACTGTTATTGCTTTCTTCTGCTCTTGACACAACCTTAAGTTTGAAACCAGCTTCATGTGACCTGCATTTTTGTTTTGGTGTAGGATTAGAAGTATTGGGATCCATTTCTAACGGGACTTTTCAAAAAGATTTTGAAAGAGAATGCCATACCAAAGCAATTGAATTCTCAGAATATACTGTAAGCCTTAAATGCTACTCAATTTAATTTAATTCAGGATCCCCAGTGGCATAGTGGGTTGTTTATTGGACTGATAACCACACAAGAGGTCACTTCACCATAAAAACAGTGCATAATCAGCATTAACGAATATGTATGGAAGTGCTAACATAGTACATGGAGTAACACAGTGGGTATAAATGCATATACAATGCAGCATGTGTATTATGAGCCCTAACATAGGTTGCTCTATGCAAGCATAGACAAGATGGGTCCAGATAGGGGCTAATAAGAAAATAAAACAATAATTTATAGCAGACTAAGTACTGTAAATAAATGTACTGTGTATCCAAGGCCAGAGATATACTGGCACTTGTATCCAAAAATACTTGGTCAGAGCAAGGTGGCATGACCAAGCTCAGGTAAAACTGTAAAGGCTACGTCATTGGTCACAGCCCTGAGAGAAGAAGGGCAGACACATCTGACATTCATCTGACAAGGATGCAGTGCACCCTAGATACCAGCACACAGAAGCGAGTAGGTTCTTGCCCAGCACAACATGGACAACACAGAGGTTGTCGACTTGCTGAAGAAAAGAATGGCAGTGATATCAGCAGTCATGGACCATCCACAGAGGCTGCAAGCACCTGCAGGTGAGCACGAGAGACCGGAGAGACACCGGCTCTGGACTGGAGAACAGGTAAGTGGGACCCTAACTTGAGTATAAACCAAGGGGTATTTTTCCAGCATAAAAAAATGTGCTGAAAAAATGTGCTGAAAATCTCAGCTTATACATGAATACATACGATACTTTTTTTAAAAAACTGTGGATGGAGATGATATGCCAGGAGTATGAACTTGGCCACAAAGCTGGGGTCAACTTGTTAATTTCACTCCTATCTTACTGTTAGATGATAAGCAATTTTGCATAAGCTCTTTGGCACTAAGTTTCCTCAACTGTCAAATGGAAGCAAAAATTACCAGTATAGTATGAGGTGGCTTAAAGGATAAATGAAATTGTATGTACAAGGTGCACAATTCCAGGAACAGAGGCGCACTCAGTGAAAACAATTTTAATTCTTTCTTTAAATTCATGCAATAAGGTAGAGTTCCCTATTTTCACTTAAATTCAACAATTTGATTGTTGTGAAAGTAGGTTTGGGAAGTTAGAACTAACAGAGAATGAGGTGTACATCAGGGAAAACTTTTCATGCATCTTTTCACATTAGTCACAATTTATTATAATGACATGATTATTACAGTGATAAAGGCTAATTAGTGAGGAATTTTTGTACAACAGATACACTGTTAAGTGTGTCTGCTAAGATTTTAAATTTTTTTTAATTTTTGGTTGCAGGTATGAATGCTCATAACTAGAGGTAGTGTCAAATGAGGATAAGTTAAAGAGTACTGTGACTAGGCTTCCAGTTTACACATGTTATTGTAGTTAGGCACCATTGTGTTTGTTCTGACTCATAGTGACCATATGTACAGCAGGACAAAACACTGTCTGGTCCTGTGTCATTTTCATAATTGATCTTATGTTTGAGCCCATCAGTGTAACTATTTTATCAATATATTCTGTTGAACATCTTCTTTTTCACTGCTCCACTGCTTTACCAAGCATGATGGCCTTCTGCAGGGCCTGGTCTCCTGGTAACATGTTCATACATACATGGGTTTATTCCAGATAGAATGTATTTAAATATATCGCTACCATGTGTATATAACTGCAGACAAGTTTTCTCAGCAATGCATTTGTCTTGGGTTCATTAGAGAATCTTTTTTTTAAGGATACTTTTTGTGCTATGGGGAAAAAGTAATTAAAGATCAGGGCTAATATCAAACTTTGAACAACACTCATTTGAACTTCTTTCCAAATGACTAAAGCTTCAAAACAAGTTTATAGGAATGCTGCCCCTCAAAGCAACACTTCTCAGATGTATCAAGAGTATTTAGGAAGGTTGGGGAAACCTCAAATATGAACCACATGAAAGAAATATGAACTATCAACCTTAGTAATATGATCCTTAATGTGTGAAAACATTGTGGCTCAAGTCCAGAAACTGATAAAACCATTGAAAGGAGGGTTACATAGAATTACAGTAGCTACTTAGATCAGGATCTCATGTGATTTGGAATTTTCAATTTTAAGTGAACATTTGACTATGGCAAACTTTCAGAGAGATGGAACCAAAAGCAAAGACAAAACCAAGGAAACATGGGGGGTGGGGGGAAAGGTCTCTAGAGTCTAGAAGAATTTATGAAAACACTACAAGAAAAAACTGACAAAATAAATTAAAAATTAGAAACCAAGAACAAATCCAGATGAAAACTAAGATTTCAGAAATAGATACAATATTGTAAAGGAAAAGGAATGAAATTGAATCAGTGGAAGATGAAAGTACTGCTATTTCTATAAACCTTTTAAGCAATATGAAAATGAATGACACTAACTCACCCAAGGAGAGTGTATTATTCATATCTCCACAGAGAAAGAGGGACCAAACTTAAACCCTATGTTTCAGGATGTGAATGAAGCATGACAGCAGGGAGCAGGGAGCCAACGGAGGAGTCTGAAGGCCCAGCCCCAATGTCAACTATGTGGACAACTGCCCCTCCCCTCAAGGGAGTTTGCTGTGGAGGACAGCACTGAAGGTGCAGCGCGGAGAAAGGGACGTGTCTGACCAGAGCGCACCAGAGCAAATGAAAAGGGAGGAAGAGAGAGTGGAGCATATCCTGGCACACCAAGCCTTGAGAACCATCTCCCCACTCAGAACAGGCAATGCACAGAGAGGAACATATGGCCAGCTCCACTATAAAACATGGCGTCCCCTCACTGAGACAAAGCCTTATAGGGACAACAATGGTGAAACAGTCAGGATTGTACCCAGTCTAACCCCACCCAGTGTGCACAGTGCAGCAGGGAAGACAGAGCATGGAGTTTCCGAGGGAGTGCCAAGGATATACTTTGGGGCCAGGGGGTGGCATCCCCATCAGACTCAACTATGGGACACTCCTGGAGGTCAATAAACAGACCTTGAACTATTTATAGGCTATTATTATTATTATTATTTTACTTATTTATATAATTATCCTGGATATTGGTGGGGTTTTTTGCTGTTGTTGTCATCACTTTATTTTCTTTTGTCACTTCATCTAGTGATGTCTTGTTCTTTTGTAAATATTATAATATCTGTAAGTCTATCTAGATAAGATTGGATGAATGAATAGTCTGGAGGAGAAACCAATGGGACTGATTGTTCTAGAGAGACGTGGGCGATGAGGAGATGGGGGAAAGGAGGTGGTGTTGATCAATCCAGGGAGAAGGGAACAAGTAATCCAAAATCAGTGACAAGGTGAGTGTGAAAAGTCTGATAGGAATTGATCAAGAATAATGTAACAGAGAGAAATTACTGAAACACAAATGAAGGCTGAGCATGATAGTGGGACAAAAGAAAAGTAAAAGGAAATAGAGGAAAGAACTAGAAGGCAAAGGGAATTTATAGAGGTCTAAATACAGGCATGTACATAGCTAAATATAGTTATATATGACTATGGGGAAATAGATCAACATGCATATACTAATTGGGTTAGCATTAAGACAGCAAATGGACATTGAACTTCAACTCAAGTACTTCCTCAATGCAAGAACACTTTGTTCTATTAAATTGGCATTCCATGACACTCACCTTCCCGACACAGTCACTGAAGATAAATGTTTGCAAAAGCAAATGTGGTAAAGAAAGCTGATGTTGCCCAGCTATCAAAAGATATATCATTTGGGGTCTTAAAGGCATGAAAGTAAACAAGTGGCCATCTAACTCAGAAGCAGCAAGGCCCACAGGGAAGAAGCACACAACCCTGTGCGACCATGATGTGTCAAAAGGATCAGTTATGAGTCATCAAAGAACTAAAAGTCATGGCATCGTGTACCCACCTTCCTGATATGATCACTGAAGACAAATATGTGCATAGGCAAATGGGGCAAAAAAAGCTGATGGTGCCAGGCTATCAAAAGATATAGCATCTGGGGTCCTAAAGGCTTGAAGGTAAACAAGTGGCCATCTAGGTCAGAAGGAACAAAGCCCACATGGAAGTAGTCTGTGTGACTACAAGCTGTCAAAGGTATTGGGTATCAGTCTTCAAAGAACTAAAAATTATATCATTATAAATGAAGGGGAGTACAGAGTGGGGACCCAAAGCCCAGTAGGTAAAGTGACAACCCTTATGGAAGGGTAATGGGGAGGAGATGAGCCAGTAAGAGTACAGTGTAGCAACAATGAAATGTGCAACTTTCCTCTAATTCTTTAATGTTTCTCCCCCTCTCCCCCACACCCCCACTATCATGATCCCAATTCTACCTTACAAATATGGCTAGACTAGAGAATGTACATTGGTACAGATAGGAAGCAGAAACATGGGAAATACAGGACAGATGATCCCTCCAGGACCAGTGGTGAGAATGACAAAAAAAATAATGAAAATGGGGGAAAATGAATGAACTTAGTTTCATAGAACACATAATAAGCTGGGACCAGACTTGGATTTATCAATATGATTTAAAAAGAAAAGCAGTGGCTTGGGGAGGGGGTTGAGGGTAGGATTGTGGCAGCTGCTGAGTCAGTTAAATCCAAGGCAGACAGGTCAGAAAAGAAGAATATGGAGACTGTTTGGGAGTATTTCAAAATTATCTTGATAGATTTTTTTTCCCCAAAGGACATTGGAAAACCATGGGGGCTTATTATGAAGAAATTTTAAGAAAATAGAAAAGTGTATTGGTGAGACAAAGGCCAAGGAAGTTGCATCAAGCTCCATATTCCAGAGTAGCAAGGGTTTTCCTATGAGAATTTCAATGGGAAACCTGACCGCGTTCATACAACAGTACTGATCTTGAATCTTCAGATGCTTTTTGCTCTCCAAACTCAGGGAACACATTAAAGGAGCACAATTTGAGTCTCTCAAGGATATCAACACTACTGTTTTCATGTGATGTAAACTAAAGAGTACAAAATTTTTCAAGAAATAGCAAGATGGAAGCATCATCTGCAGAAATCTATAAGCCTAGATTCCAAAAAACCATACTCTTTCTCCCAGGAAGCTACTGGTCATTTCGAACTGTTTACCTTGCAGATCACAACCCAAGGCATCACCATTACACCATCAGGGTCCTCAGACACCTACACAGAGGATATACTAAGAAACAGTAGCTTCATGATTTGCTATTTTTATTTAATAAAGTTTCCGTGAATTTGCAGCAATTCCTCTTTGCTTTATCTACTGAAATGTTTATTCAAAACATACCTGGTCCCACTATTCACCTCATTTCAGTATCACTTACCCTTTTCACTCCCCAATTGTACTCTTTTGTAGTGCTATAATTCAACATTCAATGTTGACATTTTGACTGTGTAAACATTGCTCACAGCTGACTCAGAAGTAAGTTAATGATTATTTTTCTTTCCTATATAAATTCTGGTTTCCTTCGAGATAATTACCCTTTTTCCTATTTGTTTCAGTTGTATGAGCTTACAACTAATGAGACTTCAAACTCTGTGTCTTTTGTCTAAGTGTCTCTTCAAGATATTTAGATGAGCAGATAGCCAATTTTCTTTGAATTCTGAATACAATTCTCCATTGTTTTCAAAATCTAATATGGTTATCAAGAAATTTGAAAACTTTATCATTCTTGATCTTTTGTGTGCATTTAATTTTGTTTTGCTATTTGTTCGCTCTCTTCCTCCTCTTTTGCCCTATTTCCATGCACCATGTTAACAACTCAGTGACTCTTCCTCTCTGAGATTTACTTTTCATTTCTTCCAGTTGTTGATCCCCTGTGTTCTCTGTTCTCTCTTTCAAGAGTTTCCGATGCTCAAAATTGTGTTACTCTGTGTCACTCCATTTTTGCATGTTAGAGACAATTTTCTTGGTGTAATGTTTACTTCTGCTTAATCCTCAAACTCATCTTTTGAGTTTTTCATTATTGATCTCACTTTTAATTACTGAGAGTTCTCTTTGGTCCTGTAAAGATTTGGAAGCATTTTCTAAACATTGCTTTTTAAAAGCATCCTATTCTTGATTTCTTATTACAAATGCAATAATGATAAAGTCTTCTCTTGTTTTTTATTTATTTTCTCTGCATGGTCTCCACTTCCACCAAATAGCCTTTTTCCTGTTTATTGTATCTTTACTCTTTGAAATGTTCTCATATTCTTATAATCCAGTTGTCATCTCTGTTATTTCAGATTAGAAACCCTGGCAGAAATATATTGACTATGAACTTCAACAAAGATGCTATGTTTCCTTGGAAAATTCCACAAACCAGATCAGTGTTCTCAAAGAAAAGCCTTTTAATATCCCAAAAAGAAAAAAAAAGACCTGAATGTCAATTCTGGAAGCTGAATAAAAGGACAGGCTTTTAGTTACCAGGATCTATTCATTCGTTTTTAATTCATGTGTTTCACCAGGGTGTAAACACCTTCAAAAATGATTAAAGTCCCCTAATCAAGACCTTCTATTTTAATCATTCCAAAAGGGGGCAGGCAGTTTTTCTGTTGTATGTCATAGAGGGGGAGCTCTGAGCTTCAAATTGCTTCTTAGTCACGTTCCCAACCAATGCGTCAGACTCTAGTCCACTTTGTTTCCTCTCACTTTTCTGCTACCACGCCCCAGCCTATTGTTTAAATCATGTTGACTTTTTTTGCTCTCTACATTACAGGCTTGGAATTTCATTTCCTCAAGTTTTCTCAGTCATTTACTGTACTATTTATCTGCTAACAGCTTTCGACAGTGTGTTGCCGTTTCCTCTCCCATTCATTTAAAAGAGGAAAGAAAAAGTTCAGCTCCTTTTAGTGTAATTTTAGTACAGTTTGAGGAGAGCAAAGGAGTAAGTGAAACAATGGATTTCCATTGTTCCTTGCTGACATAACCCACCCTACACTTTCTGTCTATCTGTGTATGTGTATGTGCATTGACGCCTCACAACTGCACTCTAGAGTAAGTACAGGTCTTATGCCCATTTTGCAGATAGAGAAACCAAAGCACAGAAAGATCAGCTTCACTAAGAATATGCAACCAATAAGAAGTGAAATCGGTACTTAAATCTGCTCTGTTGGACTCCGAAGTGTTATCTAACTTTATTGACTTTATTTGTAAGTACATGAGGGGGTAGAGTTCATTCTGATTCATAGCCAACTCATGGGACAGAGTAGAATTTCTGCATAAAGTTCTCTTGCCTGAAATCTTAACAGATTTAGATTTATCTCACCGAGCCACTTGTTGAGTTCAAATCACCAACCTTCCAGGAAGCAATTCAGTACTTAACAATTGAGTCACCAGGAATCCTTTAAAGTCTCACATTTATTCGCCATAGTAAAGTTCAACGCACCGAAATAATGTAGATCTAATAAGAAAAACACATGAATGGGTACTGTAAGGAATAATAAATGCATGTCAATGGAGGAAGAATAACTCAGAAAAGGAGGGTGACATCAGCGCCTGAATGGTGAGAATCCTGTGTGCAGAAGGCATGACAGTGGGAGCCCAAGATTTATTTGTGGAACTACTCAGGAAATAAGCCCTTGAAGAATTCCCCCTATTAATGTTGAGGGAAGAGAAGAAAGTGGTCACTAGGAAGCATGTTTGGGAGAGAGGAACATAGAAGATCAAAAAGCATAAATCAAATCTGAACAGTTAAAACTTTGTCAGTAGTTTCCTCCACATATGATGCAGGTTGGACCTGATCTGGTTTCCAAATTTTTCTGTATTTTTGGTTTGTATTGTTTTCTTTGGTGTTTGTTCCTATTACAATGTATCTCAGAGGTGCTGTGTCCATGAATATCACTCTCTTGAAGTTGTGTTATATGCTTTTCTGTTTTCTGGTATATGAAACCCAAGATTGAGAACCCTAGAGAAACAGAAAGTAGAGTAAGATATTTGGGGGGGGAGGGCGAGGGTACAGTGCTGGAGGTTTGGGCGGAGGAGAGTACAGGGCTGAAGGTGGTAAAAGGAGACAATGTCAAGAAGTCCATGTAGACAAAGAATGTTTGGAAACTGATTGTGGTAGCAATTGTACATTCTACTTGATGTGATTGAAATCGGGAATAATATATATGCCTTAAATCCTAACTAATAATAAAAAGAAAAAAAGAGGGTGAGAATGCCTACCTAATTCAAAATAATAATCAATGACCCTACCTGGTACATGTAGAAACTATTGAGTTAGTGTATATTTTATTTTGCATATTCTAAGCAGCAATGATTAAATAACTAAATATAATATACAAAAACACCAAAGAAATATAATTGGAATCAAGAATAGCAAGACTTCATCTCATGTTGGACTGTTAGCAAAAGAGACTAGTCCCTGGGAAAGTACATCAAGCTGGGTAAAGCACAGGGTCAATTAGAAATTAGGAAGCTACTCAAGGAGATGGATTGGCCCAGCGACTGCATCAATGAACTTCAACATAGCAACAATTACGTATCTTGCACAGAGCTGAGTAGTTTCATTCTGCTGTATATGGGGTCCTCACGAGTAGGAGATGGTACAGCAGAATCTATAACAAACAACAACACTCATCCTTGCTATGATGTAAGCATGGAAAATTTTAATTGTCTCGCACAGTTCCTGAGAAGTTCATGTTGAGTCATCCTATACAGCCCCTGATGTGTTCTTCTATTGTTGTAGACTCTTACTCATGGGGGCCCCTGGGTGCAGAATAGAACTGTCCTTTAGGATTATGGGTTTGTTTGTTCTTAAATAACATTTTATCATGTTTTAGATGAAAGACTACACAGAAAATTGGGCTTCCCTTTAATAATGTTATAAAAATTATTCTGTGCCATTGACTACTTATTTAATTGCATGGGAACATCTTCATTTTTTTCCATTCTGGTTCCATCACTCTAATTTCCCTTCTGCTTCTTGTCTGTTCATCTTTTCTTTCAAGTAAATGTGAATTAATCACATGTGCCATATTATTTGTGAGAGTACAATATGGCTGTTTAATTTATAAGTCAATCTGTAATTTCCCTTAAGGATGACCTGCCAAAATGGTCTCAAATTCAAATCAAAGGGATAAACATACAGAGTCACTTCATCAAAGAGAACTAACATTCAAACATTTCAGGAAGTAGCATATGAGCAAGACCAATGGGGAAAGAGGAAGGTCAAGCTGCACTGAAAGCATTAGCAACAAGCAAGGTTTCAGGAATTGAAAGAGTACCGATCAAAATATTTCAACAAATTCATGAAGCACTGAAAGCACTTTCTCATCTCTGCAAGAAATTTTGCAACAGACTAGACGAAACTCATATTTTTACCCAGTCGGGGGTGGGGGGGAGTGACCAAGCAGAATGTTCAAGCACGAGAATATTACTGATATCACATGCAAGTGATATTTTGCTGAAGATCATCTATTAATGATTGCAGCAGTTCATTAATAGGGAGCTGTCAGAGATTCAAACTCTATTTGGAAGAGGACATGGAACAAGGGATATCATTGCTGATGTCAGATGAGTCTGAAAGCAGAGAATACTAGAAAGATGCTAGCCTGTGCTTTATTGACTATGACAAGGCATTTGACCATGTGGGTCATAGCAAACTCTAAGTAACTTTGAGAAGAATGAGAATCCCAGAATACTTCATTATACTCCTGGGGTATAGTTGTACATGGATCAAGATGCAATTGTGTGCACAGAACAAGGGGATACTGCCTGGTTTAAAATCAGGAAAAGTGTGCATAAAGGTTGTATCCTGTCCCCATACTTACTCACTATGTCTGCTGAGCAGATCATTAGAGAAGTAGAACATATGGAATATAGGAAGAATGTAGAATCAAGATTGGAGGATGGCTTATCAACAACCTGCCATATGCAAATGAAACAACCGAAGAGCACTTGAAGCACTTGTGGTTGAAGATCAAAGATTGCAGACTTCAGGATGGACTACACCTCAAAGTAAAGAAACCCAAATCTTCAAACCTGAACCAGTTACACAATGATAAATGAAGAAAAGATCAAAGTTGTCAAGGATTCTGTCTTGCTGGACCCACAATCAATGCTCATGGAAGCAGCAGTGAAGAGATCAAAAGATGGGCTGCATTGGTAAATCTGCTGCACCAGAACTTTTCAGAATATTGAAGAGCAAGGATGTTACTTTGAGAACTAAAGTAACCCAAACCATGGTATTTGTGCATTGCCTTATATGCATGTGAAAGTAAGACACTGAATAAGGAAGCCTGGAAAAGAAACGGATTTGAATTTTGGTGCTGGAAAAGAATATTGAAAACACTCGGACAAACTGATTTGTCTTAGAAGAAGTACAGTGAGAGTGCTCATTAGAGGCAAAGATTTCAAGGCTTTGTTTTACATGCTTTGGACATGTTGTCAGGATAGGCCAGTTCCTGGAGAAAGACATCATGCTTGGTAAAGTGGAGGGGCAGAGGAAAAGCAGAAGACCATCAGCAAGCTGGATTGACAGTGGCTGCAACAACAGATTCGGGCATAGGAACCGTTGTGAGGATGTCACAGGACCTAACAGTGTGTCCTTCTGTTGTATAGGGGGTATCCATGGGGGAAATGACTCAATGTCACCTAAAAACAGCCTAAAAGTTACCAAAATCGACTTTTCTTCTTCTGTGTTTCTTAGTGTCCTTATATATCTTAGTGGAGTTATGCTGACTTGACCTATATTTGGTCTTTTCTTGTTTCCATCACCCAAATGTCTACTATCCAGAAAGTGTTTCCCCTCCTTTTCTTTCCTATTGGTGATATATATATATATATATATATATATATATATATATTTCTATTCTTGATTTTTTTAACAATAATGGAACCATACAATAGTTACATTTTTCATTAGTATAGTGTTCTTGGTAAGAAATGTTTTGCAGACTCTTGATAATACTTTATGGTTCATATTCCATTTTATGTATGTACCACAGTTTACTTATCCATTAATCTGTTGATAAGTATTTAAGGTTTTTAAGGTTATGACCTTTCAGAAACAGATCATCCAGTCTATATTCTAAGGTGCCTCTGGTTGGTTTCAAATCACCAACATTTAGGCTGGTAGTCAAATTTTCAATTGTTTGAGCCACAGAGGAGCTCCAATTTAGAGAAATCTACATTAGCACAGAAATCCTGGTCTCTCTGTCTTTCTTTCACTCAGCCCTGGATATTACAAGAGTTTGGAACAGACATAGGAAAAGCATAGCTTTCACTTTTCCTCTTTCCATTGTGTGTGTTGACTGCCCACTGGAAGCACCTTTGACTACTGTGTAAGGGTGCAATCCCAGGGATGGTCCATATCTAAATCACATTTTGAGACACCAGCTTTCCAGGATGCAAGTTCCATAAAAACAAACATTTTTTATCCCTATTTACTGTTATATCCTGAAGGCTTAACACAAATAAGTGCCCAGTAGGTACTTACTGAATAAATGAATGAATGGTGCTCTCCGTTTTCCTACTCTTCTCAATGTGCCTGATCTCATGGTGCAAAAAGGGATAAAGTTCCTGGTAGCCCACTAACACTCTTCTTCCCTCAACTCACTTCCCAGTCTGACACCACTAGGCTCAAGAAATGATGGAATACTAAGAGAGGTAGCCAGGTCCCAGAAAAATTCCTTAGGCTAAGGAGCGGTACTGATGTGAGGATGGTCTAAAACCCAAAGCAATATAAAAACACTTCAACCTCAGTCGTAACCCGAGTAATGTCTATGCCATTCGTATCGCTTCTTCTTTGCACTGAAGAGCCTCATTCCCAGAATGCACCAAGAGCTTCACAAGAGAAAGACCTGGAGATCTGCTGCCATAACAACTACAGTCTAGAAAACTCTCTGGGGCAGGTCTGCTTTGTGATACAGTCTGACTAAGGGTCAGGATTGACTCCGAGTGCACAGCAACCTACAGAAGCAGGCTTCCTCTTGGGTGTGCTACATCTATTTCAAAACCCACAGCTTACCAACTTTGCATGGACATCTTTCTTTGGCACTAACTGCCAACTTGCTCTTGTTTATAGATTCCACTGCTATTGATACACCAACCAAATCAATGCACACACAAATAAAATATAGTGAAATCAAAAACAACTGTCTAGAGGAAATACAGTTTTCATTTGAATTCTGAGTGTGCCTCCACCCTCACCCAAAGCAAGGAATCTCTACAAAATAATGTTAGCACAATAACTTTATTTTACATTCATGTCTCTTTCAGAAGACAACTACCCGATGTGAATAAAACAGGCAAAACCAAGTCTCTAGCACCGGATGAAAAAGAACAAAGAAGCAGGGATAAGAAATAATGCATGGTCTGACTGAGTGCCCACCAACTCCATCCCAATTTGGTGAGTCAGGACAAAGAACGGTTCATGAAGAGGAGGTGATTCTGTAGATTATTGGTCTCCTGCAAGTCTCAAAACTCTAACAATTCAGAATTAAATATTTGTTCTTCATCCTAAACTTAATAAGCTGATGCTGTAACGGAAGAAATAGCAATCTATGGGAGGGAAAGTGAAGCAAACCCAATGTGATCAAGTCAATTCCAACTCAAAGTGGTGCTATATACTATACGTATATCTGTTCCAAAAACTCTCTTTGCAATAGTCTTTACAAAAACCATCAAGCCTTTCAAAGCATGGATTAGTGTGCTGGAAGTTCAGCAGAACCAACTGGATCACACAGGGAATCTGTGTAAACAGCAAGACTAGGAAATGATTTTGCCCCAGCACCCAAGGAGTGTTTTAATCAGGTTGAATTTAGTATGTGAAATTGGCAATAGCTTGCATTTTCATTATTTTGTAAACATTACAGAAAGTCAAGAATATTGCTGTTATTACCTTAATATTTATCTGTTAGTAGGTACTAGAAGTCTACTATTACACTGAATTAAAGTTCTGGAATAAGGGAGTACAAGCACTTAGCATAAGAAGATAAAGTAATTCATAGTCTCTCTTTTTCTCTCTTCTCCTAACTATAGTTCATTCCCATAGAGTTTTCCTACTCATTTGTGAAGGGGGAGGGAAGCCA
This sequence comes from Nesogale talazaci, assembly GCA_004026705.1. Classification (NCBI taxonomy): domain Eukaryota; kingdom Metazoa; phylum Chordata; class Mammalia; order Afrosoricida; family Tenrecidae; genus Nesogale; species Nesogale talazaci. Next base: position 16,116 of record PVJH01021792.1, read on the forward strand.
CAGTATTTTGCTTTGGGTGGACATAACTGGAGGAATTTCTAAAAGCTTAGGGTGGGAATCAGGCAATGAAAGGCTAATGGTGGGTTCTTTGTTTGGTTTTTATTGTGCATGACTAAATGTATTAGACATGTTGGGTCACAGAGAATATGCATCTATGCATCATGGCGCTGTTGAATTTGTGTGTGTTTTGCCTACTAATATCAGTTTCCCTGTCCAGCTACAAAGGCCTTACCTCTTAACATTATAACCGAGTTGCTTTAATAAAATTAGAAGACACAGCAAGTAGAGTCATCTGTAAGACACAAGAGATGATTCCCACAACACTTCTAGATCATTTTGTCTTTTCTTCGAGGATAAAATAGGACGCTACCAGTGATGGTAAAGTAGGAAATATGGCACATAAAAAGATATGATTAACAGAAGAGGTTTTAGAAACTACTCCTCATACCTCACAACAAACTATAAGGAGAAGCACATTTTAAGACATGTATTGATTAGCACAGCTTTGATTTATGTTTAAGTAAAAATACACTGAACTATAGATAATAAGCATATAGAAACCAAAAAATTAATAGTGGCTAACAGGGATTGGAAGCAAGAAGAAAGAAGGGAGGGGAATTGGTTAAGCTTAAGGGACAGTGGGTTTCTGTTAATGATGGGAGAATAATTTGGAAAAGGATAGAGAGAATGGTTGTACAGTTTGAAGAATGCAATCCATTTCACTGGATTATATATTTGGAATTGTTTGATCAGGATATACTTTAAAAGAAAAACTTTTTAACCAAAAAGGTATACACTGGCACTCTAGGTGGAAGAGTTTGGTTTGACTGCATTAGGTTCTATCTGATCCCTGGAAAGCTACTGATTTCCGGGACAGACCATTCTTTAAAATGAGTGGTAATAAAATATTGCACCGGGCTATTCCTAGACACCAGGGGGAGAAACCTGATGCTGAAAGGTTTTCATCAGGTTTATTGTCATTCCTTGGGAGAAGAAAAATGAGATTTACTTAATCACAGAAGTATGACAAATTTCTTTCTTCAAATCTCAAAATATTTTTCACTGAAGATTTTCAATTGAGAGAGATTATTATTTAGCGCAAAAAAAATCCTTAAAAAGTCTTTGCTCCATGTTTGAAAATCCCTCAGCAAGAGGATTACTGCTAGCTCTATTGCTAGTGTTACAAAGGCAGGTGTTTGCTTTGCTTATAAAACAAACGTGGCGTGGTATCTTGGAAAGAGCACTGGATGAGGAGTTTGAATGTGCTCCAGGCCCTCCCACTACCATGTGACCTTGAATACGTCATTTTATGTCTGCATGACTTGGTTTCCTTGTTTGCAAAAAAAAAAAAAATGGCCTGGGAGAGGGGGAGGGGGTCTTTGTCTAGATTACCTCTAAATCCCCAACAGCTCGAAGAAATCTTAAGATTAATTTTGTCCCTGTCTGCCAACTAGATAACATTCTGAGCAAAAGTAGTCACTCTGCTGTGTGACTGTTTCCTCCATACGCGTAATTGGAGATGTTTTATACCTGAGTTACAATTTCATCACTTACCTACCCCCATATCATTTAAGGTCTCCTCATTCTGCTTTGAAGTTCAAAGAAAGAGAAGACTCTATAATGAGAACGGCCCCTTTGAAAGGCTCCCTGTGCAGCTGCTAGCTCGGCAGCTACTGCACTGTACTGAAGGGAGGAGGCTATTGTGATGCAGATGTGCTCCAAAGTGCATCTGCAGCAAGAACATTTCCATGAGTCTTTACTGTATTTCTTCTATTATTCATAGAACACAATGTAAATGAAGCCATAAATTTTACCCCCCACACTAGATGTAGAAAGAAGATAATGGAAATTGTGAATTATGAATGAATCACTGTTATTGTAATTCCTTAAGGATTCTGATGGAGATGATTAAATTCATACAAAGACACAAATTCTAAACTTTATGCCTGAGTCCTCACTAATGCCTCTTAGAATTTCACAAGGAACGGAAAACAGCCCATCTTGGTTTCTGCTTTACCTGCTAAATAATCTCACTGATAATCTAGAGCTGCACAAACCGCAAAGACAATACAGTGCTAACGAGTTGATTCTGACTCATAATGACCTTGTAGGACAGACTATAACTGGCTCATAAAGTTTCCAAAGCTGGAATCTTTACAAAAGCAGCAGCTTGCCACAGCTTTCTCCTCTAGAGTGGTGAGTTCAAACTGCTGACTTTTTGTGAGCAGCTGAGTTTTTTAATCACTCTCCCACCATTCCTGGACAGATCCCCTAAACTGAAGATAAAGAATTAATTCCTGGAGAAAAGGGAGAATGCCACACAATATGTATGGTTTCTAGTTGGTCAGATTTATTGCTTAGGATCCTTAGCAAAACCAGTTGAAGCCTTCAGCCACTGACTCCTCTGGATTTATTCTTTCTTTGTAAAACTGAGGGAACAAATGTAACAATTTGAATTTAATATCTTCTTCCAAAGATGACCCTGAAGTCTAATAAAACCAGGGATATGTCTTTTTCCTTCTAAATGTGTTTTGATAACAAGAATTTTGGTCAGCTATTATCCTCTCAACCGTGGTACATAATTCTTGTAAATAATAATGGCCAACCATAAGATTCAGAAGCTGTTCTGGTTTTGATAATGATAGAAAGTGATTAGAAGGACTCCACTGATCTGAGACAAAGCCTCTGGAAAATTTCAACCTTAATCCACTTCACTTGTATGCCAAGCTTTTAGAAGGTTATAGCCTCAAAATGAGATTTGAAATGATATTTAACAGTTCAAGTGTCATTCCAGAAAGATTTCTCTTCTGCAGAGCCCCAAAATAGATTTTTGACATTTTTATGCTACCAAATATGCATGGATAAAGATATAGTTATATGCAGACTTCTGTTTAGTTGATGCTTCCTACTTTTAAACACCTTAAAATAATTTAAAATTTAGAATATATGTGGTTGTGCATGGTGTGAAAGTCAGGAATGGATGTTCTCCATAAAATATAATAAATTTATTCAAAAGGAATAGAGTAGTAAAATAAGTCCTTGAGTAGTCAAAATCCCTTCCCTGACCTTGCATCCTTAGATGTAAAATGAAGAATTTGGATTTAAAATAAATATCCAGCTTTCACCTTCTCATTACTTCACCTTCTCATTAATAAAAAGCAAAATGAGATGTGAGAATCCTTACTTTCTCATTGAGATGACTAGGCTATGATGTACATGAGAAGTTAAGAGAACTGTCTTCTCATTTGAGGGCTTAGGTGCTTCTGGGGGTCTTGAACAGGACACTGTCTATATAAGGCGACATTTGGGCATCAAAAGTACCTCTGCAGCTGCTTGCAAAGAGGAGATTTTGCCAGTTGCTAATAATAAGAACAGCTAATGAAATGAGACAGCTGTTTCTCACATAGTCTGCAACTCCTGGTGCTCATGTGAATGAGTGAGGGAGAACAGAAAACCACGTAAGAAACTGAGGAGGATACAGCCAGTGGATAACAAACACAGGAAGGAAGATCTTGTCAAACTACCAGAGCAGTTCCATCAAGAGGCATCTTCTGCACTTGTTGGCAATGAGAAATTCAGCTTAAAAGCTAAGTATATCCAGTTTGCTTAACATGGGAGAGCAGCAATGCCTGCTAACAGATGCCCTTTTACCATTGACCTGGGGCATGAGCCACTTTTCTGAGCTCTGCTCTTCCTCGACACAGAAATTTTTTCCCATCCCTTGAGGGTACCCATCCTGTCAAGCGTCTTACCTCACTGGCTTCTTGGGGCTCTGGTGGATAGTAAATCTCACAGACAGGTTGGTGCAGACATAATCAGTATCCAAGTGACACTTCATGCCATTTTTTCTTCCTCCTTTCTGCCTTCTTTGTTCCTCTACACACTCCCCATCCACATACCACACATCTGCCACATAAAACACTGCCAAAGAACAGGAACCCCTCTCCACAAGGCAGTTTTATGGTTTACCTTGTTTTATTTTATCTGGTTATTTTACTTTTGCTCTATCATGATACATTTATTATTTTTTGTACTATCTCCCACTAGTGTACTCTTCCATTTGACCCCACACTAAGAATGTGCCATTTCCCCAGGCAAAAACAGATAATGCTGTAGATTCCAGATAACCCATGTCCCCATCCCTGACCCCACCACACACACACACACTCACCACCCTCTAACACCCCCAAATTCATGTTGCCATAGCAGCAACACTTCAACACCCTAGCCATATTCAGGTCTTTTGGGGGTGGCTTTTTGTGTGTGTTCTTTAAGCCTCCTTTTCCATGCACATAACCCCATTATCTCTTTCTACACTCTCTTTTTCCTTATGAAATATATTTCCGTAAAACTTATTGTGATTAGCCCTCTTAAAATACATCTTCCCATTATTTTTTACAAATTTTTGGCCTATCCAGACAACCACTTATTATTACTATCATTGCTTTTATTTTAGTCTCTCTCTTAACCTTCCCTCACGTTCTCCAGAAACCAATATAATGAAAGCAGTATTAGAAGCAGAAATAAAAGGAAGAATAAAGAGAACAATCAATACACACCAAAAAAAGGGGATGGTGAAAGAGACCAAACACAAACAAAGTAAAATGACAGTAACAATCCCCAGGAACACACTTTAAACTCAAAAGGGAAAACGGAATAAAAATCAAAGAATTTTTACCAAGGCAAATGGCAATCATTAAAAATGCAGGAATAAGTGGCAATATTAATCTCTGATAAAATAGATTTCAGGGAAAATAATATAACGAGAGACAAGGATGGAAACTACATAAGAATTAAAGGGCAATACATGAAGAACTTACAACCTTAAACATATACACACACAGTTAAAGCCCCTTTAAATGCATCAAGTAAATTCTCACAGAGTAGAAAACAGAAATAAGCAACTCAACAATAGAGGACGAAATCTCAGCACACCCATCTTCAGGATATTAGAAAACAAAATAAAGAGAACTTAGCAACACAATCAACCAGCTAGAGCTTCCAGACATATACAAAGCACTCCAATCCAGGAACAATATTCTTCTCTGGTGCACATGGTGCATCTTCTAAAATGGATAATGTTAGGCCACAAAATAAGCTTCATCAAATTCAAAGACCTTGATGTCCTACAATCAATTTTCTCAGATCACAATGCTATAAATCTGGAAATCAGCAATAGAAAGAACTGTAACGTGAAGACAAACATATAGCGACTGAACAACATACCATTTAAAGACAACTGGCTAATATATCAAATAAGGGATGAAATCAAGAAATTTCGTGAAACAAATTGGAATGATAACACATCATACCAAAACTTTTGCGACACAGGAAAGGTAGTTCCCAGAGAGCACTTTATAGCAATCAATGTACACATAAAAACAGAGGAGAAATGCTAACTCAACACTAACACTTCAAACAAGTAGAATGAAGGTAATAGCATAAACCCTCCAACAACACAAGGAAAAAGATCATAAACTTTAGAGCATAAACAAAGGAACTGAAAAACAGCAAAACAAAGGGGGAAGAAAACAAAATAAGTAGTTGATTCTTAGAAATTTAACGAAGGAAAAGAAAGAGAAGAAGAAAAGATCTATCATTGGAAATGAAAAGAGTGGCATCAAAACAAACCCAAATGAGATAAAAAGAATAACAAAGTACTATAAAACACTGTATTCAAACATGTTTGTTAATCTATAGGGACAAATACCTAGAAATATACCATCTTTCCAAATTAATGCAGGTGACTATAGATAACCTGAACAGACAGATGATTTTAAAAGAAAATAAGAAACTTCTATGGTATACAGCATTCTCTAGAGAAATAAAACACTTATGATATTATATATATTTATGAAGAGATAGATGATCAATAGATAACATAAGAAATAAACAGCTAATTAATCTCTAGGACAGTACAAATCACTCAGTGCAACTCACATCCATGAGTCCTTCATGTCATGAGGACCCTCAGGTGCAAGTCAAGGAAGCAGACAGCTGAGTCCTTTGTAGAGCAAGTCAGGCTATCCACTCATAGGCAGCAAGCAGAAAGGCATGTCACCAACAGTTAGCCAGATACAGGGTCCAACAACCCCCAGCTCAAGTGATGTATACTCCAGTAGCATGGTGAAGCAGGTCTTGAAGGAACTTTGTTTTGCTGTTTGAGAACTATAGGGACAAAATCCATAGGTTAGGTATCTCATAGGTAGCGTAGCTTGCAATTGAGGCAGAGAACAAGATAAGGCAGACTCACACTGGTCTGATTATCAAAAAGCAAGAGACAAGAAAAATCAGGCTCACTGAGATTAATCTCTTTGCTCTTCAATTAATCCCACATGTGTTCATTGACCAGGTTCGCACAATAAGTCTACCTATCACAACTTCCAACCAAGAAAATCCCAGATCACCTGGCTTCAAAGGGCAATTCCATCCAATATTTACTTAAAAACTGCTACCAATTCTAACTCATTCTATAAAGTAAGCATAACACTGGCAGCAAAATCCAGTAAAGATCACACCAAGACAGAAAACTATAGACCAATATCCCTCATCAACATGCACAGAAAAAAATTCTCATTAGTGACTATCTAGCCCACAAGCAGCAAAGTCAATATGGAAGAGACACACTAGCCTGTGTGATTATGAGGGCTCGAAGGGAGTAAATATCAAGCATCAAAGAACAAGAATCACATCACTACACATGAGGGGGAGAACAGTGTGGGGACCCAAGGCCCACTTGTAAACAATTGGACACCCAGAGTCATGAGGAGGAGACAGATCAGTCAAAGTGCAGTGAGGTGGCAATGAAGCATACAACTTTCCTCTAGTTCCTGAAGGATTCCTCCCCCAACTATCATGGTCCCAACTCTACCTTGCAAATCCAGCTGGACTGGAGGAGGTACATTGGCAGAGATAGGAAATGGAAATATGGGGAACTCAGGAGAGATGAACCCCTTGGGGCCAGTAGTAAGAGTGGAGTTACTGGATAGGTGGAGGAAAGGTAGGGTAGAGAGGGGGAGCCAACTACAAGGATCTACACATAACCTCCTATCAAGAGGACAGACATTGGAGGAGTGGGTGAGCGAGACACTGGGCAGTGTAAGATATGACAAAACAATAATAATTTATAAAGTATTGAGGGTTGGAGGAGGGAGCAAGGATGGAGGGGATGAGAAGCTGATAGGGGCTGTGGCGGTCATGTGCTTATGTTAATTTCATGATTGAGATGTAGGGATGGAGTCTAGCCTGTTAATCTGGAGATAGCCATTAAGTAGCAAATGAGGCCTCCGTGTGGGCATGGCTTTCTCCTCAGACTTCTGGAAAATCTTGTGACATTTCCCTCTTGGAGATGAGAAGATATCTCCCCAGTTGTTGGGAGTTAGTCTCAGAGACAATGAATTACAGACAAGACAAGATGGCAGCATCCGAGGAGCTGGACAAGCCAGAGGAGAAGTCACACGGCCTTACCATGATGGAACCACACCTCTGAAGCTGGAGAAGCCATGTTAAGGGCCCTGCCAGCGCTGAGTTGCCTCTACCACCACTGGATGCTGTTGATGGACCCTGAGCCCTGGAAGTGAGGAGCTATGGGGAGACCCCTGCCAGCGCCGGGATTCTGCACCCACTGGCCTGTGACTTCATGAGTCAGAAGGAAATGTTATAGACTGGTATCGGGCATATGGGCTAATATCGGACTTATGACTTGAACTGGACTGGGTTGGGATGCTTTCTTGATGTCCTATTCCTCTTGTATATAAACCGTACCCTTATAGCCATAGGTATGTCTATGAATTTGTTTCTCTACTCTACCCAGACTAACGCAGGGCCTCAAATGGAAAAGCAGATATTTGGAGAATGATGACAGCAGCAGGCATATATGAATGTGCTTGGCACAATATATGTATTTATGTATTGTGAAAAGCGATGCATGAGCCCCCAATAAAATGATTTTAGCCAATAGAATTCAATATTTCAAAAAAATATTTCATCATGATCAAGTGAGATTCAAATCAAGGATACAAGGATGGCTCAACATGCAAAATACAAAAAAAAATAGTGTAATCTACCATATAAACAAGACAAAGAATAAGAACCACATGATCATATCAGTGTATGCAGTAAAAGCATGTGGCACCATCCAACACCATTTCTAATAAAAACACTCAGCAAAATTCCTAAACATAATAAATGCCATATGCAAAGATCCAACAGCCAATATCATATGCAATGGGGGGGGGGGGATTGACAGCAGTAACTATACATGGGTGCCCCTTATCATTACTGGTACTCATCCTCATGCTGGAAGTCTTAGCCAGAACCTTTGCACACCAAAAAGAAACCAATGGAATATAATTGCACAACAATGGCAAAGGAGAATGGGGTGGGTGGAGGGAGATGGGGAGCTAACAGCTATAGGTATGAGAGGAAAATGTTCTGAAATTTATTTTGGTGATGATTGCACAAATTGTATTAATGTGATTGAACTATTCAATTGTATGTGATGTGATTGTATGTGAATTAAAATATGCTTTAAGACAAGAAACATAGAGAAAACAAAATGTAAAAATATCAGAAATAGGTTCAACTCTACCAATATTAACACTGAAAATCCAGTCAAAGACAGAATTTGTCAGACTTGGCTAAAATTTTTAAAAAACAAAACCTGGTCTGATCCAATTATGTTGTTTACTGGAGACACACACTAGATTTAAAGACTCAATGTATTGACAGTAAAAGGGTGAAAAAAGGATACATTATGAAACTACTATCAGCAATGAAGCTAGAATGATTACATTAATATCAAACAAAATAGACTTTAAAGAAAGATATGTAACTGCAATTAAAGAGGCACTGTATAATGACAAAAGAGATGATCCAGGAGGAAGGTACAGGAATTATAACCCTACAGTTACCTAATAACAGAAACCAAAACACATAAAGCAAACATTGACAGAAATGAAGGTAGAAAAAAGATTTCAACAAAAATAGCTGAAGATTTTAATTCTCCACTTTCAAGAATGAATAAAACAGGCAGACAAATGATAAGCAAGAATATGGAAGACTAGTAGTTCTATAAACCAACAAGTTCTAATTAGCACTTCACTCTACAACAGAAAATATGAGGAATACCCCATATAATGAAAAAAGCTAAGCTGTCCTTGCCAAGTATGCATTTTTCCTGTTCGACAAGCATTGAGCAACTCACTCTGTGTTAGTGCATCCAGTGGCTTCACCCAGGAAGGTTTTCTCTGGTCACAGAGAATTTTTTTCATAAAAACAGTTTCACTCAAACCTTGTTTTTTGTTGTTGTTGATGACCAATTGAAGAGAATAGCATGTGGCTGTGAAATTTTGTTTCCTGCTCTTGAAAAAATGTTGCAGAAGCCATTTTGATGTTGAACACAGCTTACAAGGATAGCACTCGGGGCCGGGGGAAGGGGAGGAGAAAAACTCATGTGTATAAGTGGTTTTCTTGTTTCAGTAAAGGTAAAATGTAAATTGATGATAAAACTCGTTCTGGATATCCGTCAACTTACTAAACAGTCAAAAATGTCAACAAAATTTGTGCACTTGTGCTCAAAGACTGACAATGGACCACTGAAGAGATAAGGAAGTTATATGAACTATCTTGGAGCTTGGGTCAGCAAATTTTAATGGAAGATTTGGGAATGATTCTAACAGATTCTAACTGACCAGGAAAAAGAGCATCAAGTGGGGCCATGCTATGCTTTGAAAGCACAGCTCTACGACACAGAATTTTTTTCTAAACTCCTTACAGGTGACGAGACTTGATGCTGTTCTTATGAACCTGAAAGCAAACATCAATTAAGCCAGTGAAAGAACTATTGTCACCTCACCCCCCAAAAAACTTCTCAAGTGAAATGAAAGATCAAGATGATGCTCATTTGGTTTATTTGTTTTGTTTTGCTTTTCATGTGAGAGGGATAGTGCGTTTGGAATTTGTTTCTTCAAGTGAGACTGTAAATCAAGTTTTCTATTTCTATATTCTGAAAAGATTGCACAAGAGTGTGCCATAAAAAAGGCCTGATTCGCAGCAGAAAGGGAACAGGTTTTGCCACCATGACAATGCACCTGCTCACACAGCCTTCTCAGAGCACCGGTTTTTGGCAAAAAAAATCATGCCTGTCTTGCCCCACACACCTCACTCACCTGACCTTGCTCTGTGTGACTCTTTTCCCCATGAATGAAGAGGGAGATGAAAGGACAGTGATTTTACCACATAAAAGAGGTAAAGAAAAAACATGAGGGAGGTGCTGTCAGCTATCCAAGCAGATGACTTTGAAAGATGTTTACAAGAATGAAATTGCAGATTTGAAAATGTATTAAGTGTAATGGAGAGTACTTTGAAAGTGATGTTTGTTCAGTTAAAAAAATTAAATACATAGCTTTGGGGAAAAAAATCCATGTTTTTTGGTGAATACCCCCTCATATATTCTTCTCAGATACACCTTGAATATGGGAGTAATACAAAATATGCCCTCCAACAACAATAGAATCATCAATAGAAACTAATACAAGAAAAAGTGGAGAAGCTCTCAGATTTCTGTACATTAAACAACACCTTCCATGTCAATCTGGTGTCAATTTGAGGATTATGAGTCTAGGGGTGGAGTTTAGCCTGTCAGTCTGAAGACAGCCAAAGAGACCTCTGTGTGGGCGTGGCCTTCTCTTGAGAATTCTAGGTAAGGCGGCAATTCCTTCTTAGAGGCGGTGACACTCTCTCTGTCCACTCCCTTGGAGACTTTCTACTGACAAAGCTCACTGCCTGAGAGACTCAACTAACGAAGCTGGCTCTCGGCAAGACATCCCTGTAAGACACCCTGAAGTCACGTAGACCTACCCTGATGCAGCAAGAAACCTGGACCTAGAGAAGTCACATGGAGACTCCTGCCAGCGCTGAGATGCTGACACCACCACTGGATCCAAAGACTTTCTACCCATTGACTTGTGATCATCCTGCATTTGGAGTCATTGCATGTGTTTTGTGAGTATGAAAGACTTTTTAGATTGCTGTCAGGCATATGGGCTAATATCAGACTTGTGGACATGATCTGGACTAGGCTGAGGTGTTTTCTTAATGTACAATTAACATTTATATAAAACGCTCTCTTGTATACATATGTGTACTTATGAATTTGGTTTCTCTAGTCTACCCGGACTAACACACCCTCCTAAAAGATCAAAGAAGAAATAAAAAGGGAAATAAGAATTTTTAATTTTTTTAAAAAGCTTTTTATTGGAGATTGAGTGAAGAGTTAAATAGTAAATCAATTTTTCATTTAGAAATGCATACACATTTGATTTAGTGTCATTGAATATAATACCGACAATGTAACAATCCTTAGCCTACTTCCCTCATTTCCAATTTCCATTCCTTCTTTTCTAATCTTTCCTGTCATTTGAAATTATTCTCTGTCAAATGCTTTTAGTCTTAAATGACTGATTAATCTGAGGAGTGAATCATTTTGTGTTACTGTTCACCTTGCTGTTTTCAGGTGTCATCAAGTCACTTCTGACCCATAGCGCCGTCCCCACCCCCACCCCAGGCACAACAAAAGGGAACGCTGACTGCTCTTGTACCGTCTTCACAACTGCGCTTGGGCCTGAATGCACCATTGCAGCTAATAGGTCAAACTATCTCCAGGAGGGCCTTCCTTTTCTGTTGCTCTTCCGCTTTGCCAAACATAATGTCACTGTAGAAAGTAGTGGTCCAACATTTCGAAGATGAACATTTGCCATCCTTGCCTCCAGGAAGCACTCTGGCCATACTTTTCCATGAAGATGGGTTTGTCCTTTTAGCAAAATATTTAGATATTTTAAATATTCTTTTCTAGTAACACAATTCAAATTCATCATTTCTTCTCTTCTTCAGTCTCTTCCTTACTCGATGTCCAATTTGCACATCGATATGAGAAAAGCGAACAACTGTGGGTTGGGTCAGGCACACTTTAGTCCTCAAAATAGCATCATTGCTTTTCCATACTCCAGAGGAGTCTTGTGCAGCAGATTGACCCCGTGCAACTTGTCCTTTCATCTCTTGACTGCTGCCTCCATGAGCATTGAATGTGGATCCAAGCAAGACTATGCTTGACAACTTCAATATTTTCTCCATTCATCATAATGTTACCTATGGATTCAGTTGTGAAGATTTGGGTTTTCTTTATATTGACTCATAATTCATGTTGAAAGCTGCAATTCTGGATCCCTATAAGTGAGTGCTTCAAGTTTTCCTCACTTTCAGCAAGCAAGTTCTTGTCATCTGTACATGGCAGGTTGTTTATAAACCTTCCTCCAATCCTGAAGTCCAGTTCTTCTTCATATTACAGTTTATCCAAGTAGTTGTTCAACTTACAGATTGAGTAAGTAATTTGATAAAAACACAACCCTGACACATGCATTTCTTGATTTTAAACCATGTAGTGTTCCCTTGTTATATTCACACAACGGCCTCTTTATATATAAATTCCAAATGAGCACAATTAAGTTTTCTTGGATTCTCATTCTCTTTGCTCTCCATAGTTTAATATTTCTATATTTTCACATAGTTGGATGTCCTTACATTATATTTAATAGTATATGTATTCCCTGCATATTTGAGATATACTTTTTCTGGATGTAGCATTTTTTCATTTCCTGTCTGTTTTTGTTTTCTTTCAAGATTTTATGTATGTCACACTCCATTGTCTTTGGCTGCATAGATTCTGCTTAGAAGTCCAAGCTTATTCAGGTGGATTTTCCTTTACAGATGAATATTCTTTTTTTCTCTAGTTTCCCTCAAGGTTTACCCTATTTCTAGGAAATTGAAGCGTTTGCCTTCGATATGTCATGATGTTTTCCTTTGGGGATCCATCCTGTTTGGAGTTCTCTCAGCTTCTTGAATAGTTATTTTCTCTTCCTTTGTAATGTTGGGAAACATAATTTCTTGAAGATTTTTCTGCTCAAGTCTCCTGATGTGAAGTAGATTGTTTCTCTTGATAGTGTTTCATGTATTTCTCAGGCCATTTGGAATTCCTTTCCTTTTTTGTTGACAATTTCTCTGATTGATTTCAGTCATACTATTTTGTCCGTGAACCCACTTTTTCAATATTTTCCTTACTCAGATCTTTTACCATGTTGTCTGACTCTGTTAGCTCATTGTTTGTATTTGAGTATTCATTTTTGGTCTAAAGTTTCTAGTTTTTCATTTCTTTCTGTTGTTCTCATGAGCATTTCCCACCCGCCTTGAGGGCACTTACATACCTTTCACCTTCCATGTAGGCACAACTCCCAGACAGACATTTGAAAGCCTGTAGCTCCCTGCATACCCACTCAAACTAGGTTTTTTTCTTTTTGTGTTTGTTTTTAAAACTGGTTCTTGTCCCCTGAGGATACAAGCCCTCCATACTCATGTTTGGATAGAAGCACCCAACACATCAAAATCCAAGCCACACCCTTTTTTTCTTCTTCGCCACTTCCCTGCACTTACAAATGTTTCCTTCTCTGAAGTTCTATATTTATTCCTTCTTTTTACTTTACACTTGCAAATTTATTTTACTTTGCAAATTCATATATTTGGCTCCCCATTTCAGTCTTACTTTACTTAGGTTATTTCTACATCTATCTTAGCTTCTTAAGGGATATCTTCATGTACGTTGATATCTGTTATTGATCTCAGTTCAAAAAATTCTTTCAGTAGTTTGCCTGTATTTTTGAGGTGAGGGGTAGGGAATTCCCTTAATTTCTTATTATCTGGAAATGTGATAATTTCATCATCATATTGTAAGAATAATCTTGGTGGGTATAAATATCTTGATTGACCTTTTTTTCTTTCAGTTTTATATATGGCATCGCATTGTCTTTTTGTCTGTGTGATAGCTGCTGAAAAATAAAAGCTGTTTATTTATCTTTTGTAGATAACGGCTTTTCCCTGATCTGCTTTCAGGATTATGGCCTTTGGATCAGGAAAGTTTGATGATAATATATCTTTGCCATATTTTAGGGGATTTATTTCTACTTGAAAGAAGCATTGGTGGTTGGGCAATGAGCTGCATGATCATCAGTTGAACCACCAGCAGTTACCAGGTGAAAGTCTGGACTTCCTACTCCATAAACAGTTCTAATCTCAGAAATGCACAAGGGGTCATGTGAGTTGGCATTGACTCAATGGCTGTGAGTTTATCATTTTTGAAATTTGTTGAATTATAGCTTCTTCCAACAAATCTTTGACAGTTTTCTGTTTTTGTCTTTGTCACCCCATGTCTGTAATCCAGGCTGTATATAAGTTATTGCTCTTGATGCCATTCCTCATACACGTTAGACTTTCTTTATTCTTTTTGGTTCATCATTTCTCTAATATCACAGTTTGGAGAAATTTATCTTGAGCTTTCCTCCTTTTGTCTTCCAATGGGTTCTTTTTTTTGGGGGGGGGTGCATTACTGCTCTCTGGAGATCGTGGGAGCTACCCAGCGCTGCTCCTGAGAGCCACCACTGGATTTGAACCGCCACACCTGCAGGCCGCAGACCCGCACTCAACCACTCTCCACCGAGGCTCAGCCCCCCAATTGGTTCTTTTAATATTCCAGAATTCTTCAAGGATTTTTCTGTGGTTTCCTTACTTTAGTCTGCATTTTCCTCCACCATTCTTTTAATCATAAGAGGTATTTATCTTCTTTTCAATTCTTTATTAGGTAATTCTCTGGCTCTCATATTTGGTAACTTTTGAGTATCTTGTTTCATCAGGTAAATTGAGGTTGTCTATCATATTTGAAGCATTGTGTTTTTGTTTTATTGGTATATAATTGGTGGTTTTATTCTTGTGTATTTGTCCTGTTGTTTTTTTCTTCTTAAGTTTGTTTTCATAAAGGTGAGCAAGTGGTGAAAGTAAAAGATGTGCTCTTCTCTCACTAACCTGTTATGACTTAGACATTTCTGACCTGTCTCCTAATGAGGGCGATAGACAATGCAAGTGTGTGCTTCATTATCTGCTCACACTTTGTGTAGAGCAGTTGCTGGTGGGTTGAGTTGGTGTTGGCTTCCATCTATCACTCCTTGGATGGTATAAGAGGTGCAAAGTGGCTGGGTAATATAGACATAGTTCGTTCCTGATCACCAGTCCTCCAGTGCGGGCTGACTCAACAGCAGTAGATTTGTGGGCCTCTATTGGAATGCTGCTTGGAAAGATTCAGAATGGACATTCTTAGTCAAGCTAGCTGACAATCCACTATTTAATTTGTCTCCCTTTTTACTGTTTTTGATGAGTTTCTGCTAGTTAGTATTCAATCCACTTCTCTACCCTTTCCTCTGAAGTTCAGCGTTCAAGTATTCATATCTGCATCACTTGATCTCTTGTGTCTTTATCCTAGAGGGTCCATGTAACATTTTAGATGAAGTAAATGAATGTACGGTACACAAAAACATATGTTATGTACCCCAAACAATCTTTAGATTGTTAACTGTGAAGACCTATATTGAAAAAGAATATCTTTCCGTAATCTAAACTTCCTCTTTAATTAGAAGCCAGGCAATGCCTTGTAGAAACTGAAGTACAATCAATATGGGCTGCCCAGGTCTGGTTTCTTCAGCTCACATCTCTTCAATCTCCATCATTCCTCGTGCACCCTGTGGTTGTTATATAATTTCCTGTCACTTTGAAGATATGTAAAAGTGAAAGGGTGGTAGTCAACCTGTCAACCATGTCAGAGTTTGATGGTGCCTCCTTGTGGGCATGGTATTCTCATTACAGGGGTCTGGGAGCCTCAGCTGTCTCTCTGCCTTCATCTCCCTGCTGGCTGACGCTGATGACTGCCAGAGGACTTGAGATGTACCTACTACCATTAGATCCACAAGATTTTGCTCCCACCAGTCTGTGATAGTCCTGCATTCTCTATCATTGGATGTGGCTTCGTGGACCTGAAGAGGGACTTGCAGAGTAGTATTAGACTTATGGAATTGAGTTGGACTGGTCTGGGATGTTTTCTCCATAAATAATTACTTATTCATATAAAACCATGTCTTACTTATGTATAAATGTCACTGGAATTGTTTCTCTAGTCAACCTGGCCTAACACAGACCCTCTTGAAGTTGTCATACTATCTATAAGCATTTATGTAGGGAACCAAATACAACCGTTTTAGAAAAATTGAAAGAGTCAACAGTGAGAGCTGAGCCCCGGTGGCGTAGTGGTTGTGTGCAGGACAGCGACCCACAGGGTTGGCGGTTCAAATCCAGCAGCAGCTCTCCAGGAGCAAGGCTGAGCCTCCCACTCCCACCACAGGGCAGTGATGCCTCCCACCCCCAAAAAAGAGTCAACAATGAGACAATTTGAAAATATGCTGGAAAAAGCTACTACGTTACAGCAGGAAAGCCAAACGGAGGATATGGTGTCTCTTAGCCTTTACTAGTCCCAGGCCTTCCTTGGCTTATATGAATCTTCACGTTGCTGTCTTTTCTGCCTCTCTATTATTATTGTTATTATTTTATTATTATTATTGTCATTAGTGTAATTTGATTAGGGCTCACATATTCCAGCGTGAACTCAAGTTAACTTAATAAATAAAATGTACTAAGATGATTTTCCAGACAAGTCATGTTCACAGATACCAAAAGATAAGACTTGAACAAACCTTTTGAGGACACAATTCAATTCATAGCAGTTATTTTTTAATGAATGTGAAAAGGCTTGGTGATTTCTCTTGATACAGTAGCACCCCAGGCCTCAAAGCTAATCTGTTCCTTCTAGAAGGAGTGCGAGATGCGAATCAATTTTTCCTCATAAGAAATAACTGAAGTGCTTGCTTCAGCAGCACATATACTAAAATTGGAATGATGCTGAGAAGATTAGCATGGCCCCTGCATAAGGATGACATGCAAATTCACAAAGTATTCCATATTTACAAAAGAGAGAAAGAGCTAAAAATGAATTAATCCATTCTAGACTGAGTATTTACCCTAACCTTACCTTTCTACACAAAACGTTGCACAGAAATTTCAAAGTAAATAAGCTCGGGGTTGAATAATATAATTTGAATAAGAGACATGACATTACAAAGTTTGTAACATCTACAGTATTACCCATATCTTGAGATTGATGAGGATATGGATCTGTGGACATGGATGTGGAAAGCAGGTATGGAGAGAGAGTCAATGTTTGGAAGGGAAATCCCCTTCCATAAAATCAACTGGTAGCTGCTTCTCAGGAGTGTTTTCCTTCTTTGCCTTTTTTCTCTAGGATCTGGCTGGGTTTCTGTTTTTTAAAAATCTCTCTAATGTGGTCTACTATTAGCATTCCCTTAACTGTTTTCTAAAGGGGGTTAGTAATTATCATCAACAATATCAATAACATGGTGAGCTGATTCCTTATCATGATAATTCTTTTTTTAAAACTTTCTATTAGACCCATGTTTTTTTTTCCAAAACAGTACAAAAAGTCACAAAATCCAAGAAAATTAAAGCAAAAGGCTTGGAACACAGCCGCAAAAGAGCTAAACAACACTGACTAACAATGCCAACTATTGTCGAGTGACCGAAACATGAACTGCTTCTGTTTACAAAAGTCACATGCATCAAGTTAGATTCTATTGCTTTGTTCGAGCACCAATGCAAAATTGGCACAATGGTTTATGTCAAAAACTGATATGTCGATTACTGATGGGTCAAGAACAGAGGTTCTACTTTACAGATGAAACACTTTACCTGGCATGACAGACGGAATCCATATTAGTTTCTCATATTTTCAAATTTGATAATACCAAGAGATGAGTGCATATAACTCATCTTTCAAAACAACCCAGATAGAATAAACTTCCCACATTCATGGTGTTGGGTTAGGCTTCCATAACTCTTTTTGCTTCTTTGTAACAGACTCGTGTTTAATTACATACCCATTCAAGGCCTGTCCTTTGCAGCCATGTTAACAATTTTGACAATTATAGTCAATTATGCCAGTTCATAACAATAGTTTCATGTGTATCAAAATAAGACTGTTTCATAGGGGCATTCAATGGCCGATTTTTCATTAAATACTTCTATTGGAGGCTCTTACATCTCTTATCACAATTCATACATTCCTCCAATGTGTCAAGCACATTTGCACATAAGCCACTATTGTCACTTTCAAAGCATTCACTTCCCCACTTGAGCCCCTGATATCCACTCCCCATTTCCCCTCCCTCCACTACTCACCCTCATGAACGCTTGATGAGTTATGGATTATTTTTTTCCATATCTTACATCATCCTCCATCGCCCCTCACACATTTTTCTATTATTTGTCCACTTGGGAGGGGGTTGTAATTGATCCTTGTGATCATTTCCACCCTACTCCCTCCTCCCCACCATCCCCTAATCCTCCTGGAATCTATACTCTCACTGTTGGCCCTGAGAAGTTTATCTATTCTAGATTCTCTGTGTTGTGGGCTCTTATCTGTAGCAGTGTGCATGCTCTGGTGTGATCTGATTTGTAAGATATAATTGATATAATGACAGAGGGGTGAAGGAAGCACCAAAGAACTAGAGGAAAGTTGTGTTTCATCAATGCTAGACTGCACCCTGACTGGCTCATTTCTTCCCTGTGACCCCTCTCTGAGGGGATATCCAATTGTCTACAGATGGGCATTGGGTCTCCACTTCATGCCTCACACCCCCAATTCACCTTAGGCATGGTTATGTTCTCAGTCTTACATGCCTGATACCTAATCTCATTGACGCTCAAGGTCACAAAGGCTGGTGTGCTTCTTCCATGTGGGCTTTGTTGCTTCTTAGCTATATGGTCACTTGTTTATCTTCAAGCCTTTAAAAAATCCAGATGCCATATCTTTTGATAACCAGATCCCTTCAGCTTTCTTCACCACATTTGCTTATGCATCCATGTTGCCTTCAGCGACTGTATTAGGAAGGTGAGCATCACAGAATGCCAGATTGTTAACACAAGTGTTCTTGTGTTAAGGGAGTACTTGAGTTGAGCCCCAATGTCCATCTGCAACCTTTAATTCTCAATATAGAGAGATGAGTAAATAGTTCTTTTCCCTTCTCATTATATACAGTTACATATGCATATGCCTGTACTTAAGCCTCTATATAAGTCCTTTACCTCCTGGTTCTTTTTTCTATTTCCTTTTTACTTCCCTCTTATCGCAACTTCATGTTCAGCTTTCATTCACGTTTAGCAATTTCTTACTGCTACATTGCTCTTGATTGAACCCCAATAGGCATTGTACAACCTTTTACGCATTGATTTTAGTTCACTTGTTCTCTTGTCCTTGGCTTGGTCCCCCTTCCCTTCTCCCACTTTCCCTTCTCCCATATCCCCCTGGAACCATTGGTCCCATTTTTTCATCCCTGAATTATTTATCCTGCCTATCTATGATGGGTAGGTTTGTTATGCCAACATGGCCACAGAAGATTGGGGGGTCTGTTGTGGCAAGGCCAATGAACACACGGGATTAATTGAATGGCAGAGATAGGAAGGGCTTGGCGAGTCCCGCCCTCTCTCTTGCTTCCAGATCTTCGGACCAGAGAGCTGCCTTGTTTGTCCTGTGCCTCGACCTCCAAGCAACACTACCTGTGGGGCACCTAATCATGGACTGTGTTGCTGTGAGTTGAGGTGCCTTCAAGCCCTACTTCGCCACGCTCCTGGGATATACATCTCTTGAGTTGGGGATTGTTGGACTCTGTCATCTGGCTGACTGTTGGTGACCTGCTTGGCTGTTTGTTGCCTGTAACCAGATAGCCTAGTTACAAAGGACTACAGAGGACTACTCAGCATCTCTCAAGACTTGAAGGACTGCCAGTCTTCTAATTGCCTCATGCAAGTGAGTTGCACCGAGCAATCTATACTGCTTTATAGATAGTTAACTGTCTCTTTCTTATCTTATATACCTTTCTCTATATATAAATATAAAAAAGAATTACTAGTGCCCTGATTTTTATTTCTCTAAGAGAACCTTGCCTGACACACGTGGTACCAGGAGTGCTGCTAGAGAAATAAAATCATAAACATGGGTCTCTTTGATTGGTTCTCCAATCTAATTAGTCTTAAGAGCATTGGTGATGCTAATTCTACACCTGAAGCCATGGGTAATTTTGCCAATCCTACAAATCCATGGTGTGAAATAGCAAAGCTAATACCTAAAGCAGTAGCACCAATGGATGGGGTGCTGGTTACAGGAAAGGCTCTGGGAGAACACATGTCTGATATATTCCAGCAGTTTTGTCAAGATGCCAAGTATAAGGAAGCTAGTTGGCTGGTCCTCCTTACAATGGACTATGTGATTAAGGAGAGGTATTGCCTCAGGCCTTCAGAAGGACTCCTTAAGTGTCGATTCACGGACTTGAAGGCATCGGCCTGTGCTATAAAGGAAATCCATCTTGCCTGTAGTAAAAGAGCCGATATTGCTGAGAACCAGGTCCAAAGTCTCATTATGTGAGTGGCTGAATTACAACGTCTGCTGAATGGCAGGTCTAGAGCAGTGTCGGAAGCCAAAGTGAGGGCATTGATAGGAAAAAATTGGGACCCTGAAACATGGGATGGGACTATATGGGCTGATGATCCAGAAAAGGAGGATATAATGCCACCATTAGAAACAAGTGAACCAGCCCAGTCAATAGATCTGCCCCTCCCAGCTGAAGATAGTAGTCTACTATCAACAAAACAACCCACACCTGAGCAGATCAACCAACCTACTCAAGGTGAAACGCCAGGTGGGGCTGCATCTCTACCATTGCCTGAGGGAAATGACTTACAAGATAGTGCTGAGAACCCAGGAAACACCCTCAACATTGGTAGTTTATGCTAGACCTATAACTAAAATTAAGGCAAGGGTGAGGCCTCCTAAGAGTGAGGCCGAGGTGATTACTCAAAAAGAAGTACGCTATACTCACAAAGAACTGCTCAAGCTTTCAAACACATACAAGCAAAAGCCTGGGGAGTATCCCTGGGAATGGTTACTGAGGGTGTGGGATACTGGTGCAAGAAATGTAATATTAGATCAGTCTGAGTTTCTGGATATGGGACCCCTAAGCACAGACTCTTCTTTCAATGTCTCAGTGAGAGAGGCTAAGAGAGAAACCACTCCTTATTTGGCTGGTTCACTGAGGCATGGGCTGCCACATGGCCTAGATTAGACCAACTTGAGGTGCCTGACCTACCTTGGTACACTGTAGAAGAAGGCATCCAAAAGCTGAGGAAATTAGTATAGTGGAATGGGTCTATCAGGATAGTCTCATAGACCCCAAAAGGGAGTGTCCTGAAGACATATTCTTCACTACAACCATAAGGAATAAGTTTGTGAGGTGGGCCCCAGCATCTTTGAAGTCTCCTATAATTGCTTTGTTGTGTGCACCAGGATTAACTGTGGGAACTGCCGTAAGTGAACTCCGACATTTGCCCATGATGGGGCTGATTGGACTCCGTGGTAACAGAGGGCAAGTGTCAGCAGTGAATCAACAGAGACAGGGTGGACGTGGTTATAAGAGACAACAAAGCTTTCGTGGTAATCAAAGCAGCCTGTCTCATGTGGAATTATGGCATTGGCTACTTCGTCATGGTGTCCCTAGGAGTGAAATAGATGGGAAACCAATTAAACATTTACGTGACCTATACAGGCAGAATGCTGGATCAGGTGAACAGAGAGATAGGCAGTCACGATCAATCAACCAATTCCCAGACCTGAGCCAGTGTACAGACCCACAACCACTTGAATGAGGGGAAGGCCGGGTCCCTTGGAAGAAGGACCCTGCCACATCACTGAAGGTTTATGGTGTTAGTCTTTCTTCTAGCCTTCCCCAAAGGGACCTG
>PVJH01021793.1:0-28937 GCA_004026705.1 Nesogale talazaci
GGAGGACGACGGGGGCGGGGAGCGTGGAGCTCACGCCAGGCCCAGAATGTGTCGCGGAGGGGCTGTTCTCCCCGCCGAGCTGCTAGGCCGGCCGAGCTGGGGAGAGGCGTGCGACCGCCGCCTCCCCGCCTCCCAGGCTGTGCTTGCTGCCTGGACAACTTGTGGGTCCCCTGCCCTGCCTGCAGAACTCCTCTGGTGCTCCTATCCACCCCAGCGCTCCAAAGCACAAAAGGGGAAATAAAGGGGAGAAACCCCTCCAGCCCAAATAAGCAAGCAAACAGCGAGAGGCAGAACGTGCCAGCAGTGGAGCCTCTGTGCCCCGTTAGTTACCGTTTGGGGATCTGCGTTTTAGAAAGTTCCTGTTGAGAATTGCAGATCCAGGCTAGGGGCTCAGCAGAGCATGTCTGTTTGAAGTTAGTTAAACTAGAGCCACAGGGAAAGGGAGCTCTATTCAAAAGATCTGTAACCTTCCTAGTGAATGGCATGGTTGGATTTCAGAGTAACTAAGCACTCTTCACCCCACCCACCCATCCAAACATGGGTTTCCCTCCTGGTGCCCACCCAGCCTACTTTGGAATTCTGTTTGCAATTAATTGGCTGCCATAATGACATTAATTGCATATAGCATATTGGTTTGAGCAGAGTTGAACCTCGCTGTCTCCAAAGAGGAAGCATTCAGTGGAAGGATAAAATGTTACCATTGATTCCTGAGGAAAACAAATACAAACACATTGGGAGATGTCACCTCCCACACTCCCCTCCATTCTGATAAGCAGCAGGGAAGGGGGCTGTACTTTCTGGAGGCTGGAGTGAACTTGACAAGATGGCCAGGGAAGTCCTTAGTTGCAAGATTTAATTATTACCTGGGCACTTTTATTTTTATACTACATGATATTTAACCCCCAGAGTTCATCAAGCGAGGGTAGAGAGATACCTAGACTAGCTGTTCATTTGAAAAACCCATGTATTAATGCTTGTTTCTTTCACTTAGTAGAAAGAGTCGAATTGTCAGAATTAAGAAAGTGAGTTTTAAGTACGGACATAGTTGACTAATTCTAGGGTAATACCTGTGTAAATCACATATATGAGATTAAATTGCACATAATTCCATTTTAAAGATGCCAAATGCATATTGCATTAACCATTTCTCTGAAACGATAGAAAACCTGACATCTCATGTAACTAAAAATGAAACTTTACAGAAATATTAGAGTGTAGGAAGAATTCACATTACTACTTCATTCATGGAAAAGGAGAATTAATTCCTTTCTTGGAGAATTGGGAAAGCCTTTCAGTAGTTATTTTTAAAATCCAACATGTTGAAGTTTTTGAAATCAGAAGTTTCTAAGTGATTCTCTCCTTCCTTCCTCTCTTCTTTCAGTCTATTGGTAGAAGACTTGTTTACTGGGCTGGCCCCTGTAATCTCTCTAGCTGAGGCCTATTTGTGTGCCATTTTGGGAATTTCTCTAAGATAGGAATCTCCAAGATAGAATTAATTTCTAGGGGAAACTTCATAGCCTGTGCACGAGCGCCTTCTTTATCACCTGTCTCCATTTGGCATTCCAAGAAGGTAAATCAAAGTGCCCGATTTGTTATTCTGCTCCACTTGAGAGCTGAACTAAATAACACTTGGTCTGAAAATCTGATTGAAGTTGTAGGAGGATATACTGTATTTAATTTAATGCCCTTTAATAGCATCTTGTTCAGCTCGGATGCTGTCATTTTAAAGGTTGGCTGCGAGGTTAACCTGTAGGAAGAGGGAGGAGTAATAGTGGGTAGGGGGCAGAAGGAACAATATAGAGTCAAGGATGGAAGGAGTTCTAAACTGAACGCTTCAAACAGTAATAACCACAAAGTTGGCCCGTTATCCAAACAGTTGTTTTATGCCCCAAGGGTTCACTTTGTTATCAGGGTTTTAAATGCTCTTAACACTTTCAGTGTAAACATTGCACATGTAAGTTGATTTGGCTTTGTAATGAGAAATGGGAAGTCAGATGGCTTGTTCTGGAGGGGATTGCTGATTGTCTTTATGGTGACTTCCTTCCACTAAGCAGAGTCATTCTACGTTTATGTGTATACTCTGTGCCTGGGACTTGTTGGTTAATGGTAGTATTTCTCTGCCATGGTAGAACACAGATGTGTTTATAAAAGATGACTTTGTATAGATATGCTCGAAGTTGTGTCCTCCCATTATTTAAAAAAATACGTATTTCCTGAAGCAGTGCTTTCACAGAGGAACTTTTGGACATCTTTTTCTTTCCTGCTTTTCAAATCTAAGAGTAATCAGAAACTCACTCAGAAAAACAAAAATTCTTCTCAATTGCTTAATTTGTTTACTTGTGAAATGCCTGGCCTGAATCAACTATTGTAGTAAAAACTCTTTTATATAATGTTTACAAAGTAAAATTCAAGCAAAAGTATCTCTTCCTTAATAATGTTTTTGGTTACTTATTGAAGGACTCTAATTCCCCCACATCATTAGAAAGTGCCCTTTTAGACCTTGAAGAGAACAAATTGAAAACCCTTTTGCATTTAAACGTGTTTGCCATTTCTTTAAAGTTCCGTAGGTTGCAAGTTATCCAACATTGCCATACAGTGTTCCTATTACGGGATGCTAAACCAAGAAATTTAGACAAAATGATAGACTCATTCTGGTTTGCAAGCTGTACTACAGGAGCATAGAACTTTTGGTTTAGAAAGTAAAGGGGTATTGTGTGTGTGTGTGTGTGTGTGTGTGTGTGTGTAGGAGCTTTTTAAGAAGGTGTTTTTTCCCCCTCCTTCCTACAGTGTAAGCTTAAATACAGAGTGATAAATGATGATATGCATTGTCTAACGCTTGCTTATATATAAATAGCTCCGCAAGATTGCTTAAATGATAATCAAAAATATGAAATAGGATGGCCTTCATATCACAAGGCCAAGGGTCTACAAATGGAAAAACTGAAATAATGAAATATTTCCAAGGCAACAGACTGTCAACAAGAACTGAAATGCATGGGCATATCATAGAGCCACCGGAGATGATATTGGATTGTATAGCTCAGAAGCCAGGAGTCATAATGACCTTTATTACGTAGGCCCCTCCCACATTACAACATTCTTTCAGATTTCCAATTTCTGATTATTGAATTGAGAGTCATACAGCTGCTCCAAATATGCAAGATGCCAATCTCCAGCTTTGACTGGCTATAATGAGCAAACCTGGATCCAGCAGTATCTCTTGGTTTTGTTTTTAAAAAGTTACACGGAAATGTTTTCAGTGTCTAGAGGTATTATGAGTAGTTTTGTCCCCCTTGCTTCACAGCTTCAAAAACATTTAGCCTTTAATTTTGGCTAGCAGTTGTTCAATCTCAATAGCACAACAATGAATAGGTAAGAATTAAATTCTAATTTAAGTGTAACCCACAAATTGGAGCAGTTTGATATTCTTAAGGATGTGGATTTTTATTCCCCCCTGCAATTCTCCTACATACTTTTTTTTTTTTGCCCCAACAATATAAATATCTTAAGGGAATGCCAGTGTTTGTCTGCATGCCTTAACTCCGTTTTAGCCCAGATCTTAGACGGGGTTCCACTGGTATGTTAAAATTATTTTCATTTGAAACTCGACCTGAGGTCCAGAATCAATGGCTCTGGGGTGATATTTTCCCCCTTTAATGCTCTCTCTCTCTCTCTCTCTGTACACTTTTGCCAAGCAAAACTTTTGTGAAAAGATGTAGGCAGTATAGCATTTACTTAGTTATTTTTTAAACGCTACTGATGGATATTTGTGGGGAAGGTGTCACAAAAACTTAAGATCACTCCTAGTAATGTTTTCCTCCATAAACTTCCATAGTTTTAAAAATTATTGACAATGATCCTAATGTAAACCCCACACAGTCTATTTTGAAGGTATTTTTCCTGTAGATCTTGTCATCTTTTCTTTGCAGAATGCCTCTGCATTTAAATAAAAGTAAGCGTACACGCGATCGGAGTTGGCGCTCGCATGGCTACTTTTCCTGTATGGCAGCGTTGACCATCTAGTTGATTGTTCAGGGAGTTCTACATTGCAGTTTGTTACACTCTAACTTCATATGTTTTATAGACATAGCTGCCTGTCACTGTTTAGAACAATCAGGCTGAGACCTAGAGGAAGGATTAGTATATTAAGAAGTTTAGGTGATAGGAATTTGTAAAATATAAACGCGATGGAAACTTTGAGAATAGAATATGTGAATCTTTAAATATCTTAATCCCCACTATCATTAGGTAAGGGAACCTTGGTGGGCTACTTGTTGGGCTGCCTTACTGCAAGGTCAGCAGTTTGAAACCACTGGTTGCTTTCAGGGAGAATGACCAGATGTGCTAGACTTACAGAGTTATGTTCATGGAAACCCATCGGGACACTTTTACCATGCCCTGTAGGATCGTGATGGGCAGGGTGGACACGATGGCATTGAGTGAATGAAATAAGGTAAACATTTTCAGAATTTACAAGGAAATTTGGTTATTTGTTTATTTGGGGCGGGGCATCTAACGATATCAGCATTTTCTTTTTTAACTTTTTTTTTGGAGGGGGGGCATCACGGCTCTCCGGTGGTGGAAGTAGGAGGCCCAGCCCCACTGGTGGAATTGAACCTCCGTCCCAGTGGGCCGCAGTCCCGCGCACAACCACTACGCCACCGGGGCTCAGCCCGATATCAGCATTTTCAAAGTAAATCCTGTCTCCCCCTTTTCCCTTCCCCCCCTCCACCCCAACTGGGTAGTATAAGAAACTGACTGTTACTGAATAGTAATTTAACGATGGGTTCAGGCCCCATTAGTGTAAAGAGGGTGTTTCACTAATGCGCTATTAAGTTTGATAGAACCTGACATAGTTGGAGTCACTTGTATTAATATTAGTCCTGCTGCACATAGTACCTAAACAGAACGTGGCTCAGAACGAGTACAGGGATAGCTCCTGCGTCTGAGATGGCGAGGCCAGTGACAGGATTGCCCGTGGACATTGTTGAAGCATAATACTTTCAGGAATTATGTGGAAATAGTGTGATCTTCCTTTGCAAAATCATGAGAAGTGAAATGACAATCTGATTTCCCTATCGCCATCAGTGCTCATGGACCTGGGTGGAGTTGATAGATGGATTAGTTCCAGTCTATCTATACCCCGAGAACACAGTTGCCCTTTACTGGACATGTGAAGTATTACAAAGAACCATAAAACACCTTTTCTGAAAGAATAAAAGGGTCTAGAATTGATAAGAATGGGAGATTTCTACCTCCTTTGCCTTCGTTCTGCTTCTTATACTGGGATAGATAGTTTAGCTTAGTACTATAATTAATGACTTTGAAAAGATTTGAGCTTTTTTTAGGTGAAAGAAACTGACTATACATGGAAGTAATACAGCAATAGATTTTAAAAGATTTTTTGATGGAATTAAAAAAATTAATAATAGATAAGCTATGATGATGATGATGATGATGATGATGATGATGATGATGATTGAACATGACCATGATTCAAAACTGGTACATTCTGGATGAGAAAATCGAGGCATAGAGTTTCCAAGGAAAGGAACAGAATTGGAGTTTGAACTCTGAGTATTTCTTGAAAATTGTGGTGTTGGGAAATGTACTCTTTAGAAATGCACCTTAACTTCAGGTGGAAAAACCTGTCTTTCTGTAGCCAGGGGTTCTGGAGCCAGAACCAGAGAGCGCCTCTGGCAAGAAGACCAGTTACACTCGGGATTATCATCTAGTGCCATCTTGGTTCATCTGTTTGATGGCAGAGTTGTTGGTTTGAACCCACCAGCCACTTGGTAGAGGAAAGATGTGACAGTCTGTTTCCATAAAGATTTTACAGCCTTGGAAAATATGGGGGAGGAGGTGTGTGTTTGATGTCTGTCCTGAACGGTTCCTATGAGTTGAAATCGACTCAACAGCAACAAGTTCTAAGACCTCAATTAACTTACTGAGCACCTAAATGATAAATTGTCCTATGGTGGTCTTCTCTCCTCTTCCCTCTTATGGTCTCCTCCTCAAATGGCAGAGATCCTGGGGATTGGCTAGGCACGTCTCTATTCTTTGACAAACTCTGTACTTTGGGATGGGCACTGGGCTGCTTTCCACCAGGGTGGGGTTGAACCTAACAGCTGATCTCTAGGAAGAAGACTCGGCAGTCTCCTCCTGTCAGGATGCAGTGCCTCAGGGAGCCAGGGCGTCAGTTCCACTGTCTCCTGTCAAGTCGCTGAGAGTCTAGAGGACTGGATGGCAGTGGGTTCTGCTCTAGAAAACTCTGTAGCCTCTGACTTCCCTCACTCTTCATTGCAGATTGCATTACATTTTTGGACGCAACATTGTCAACTGACTTTCTCCTTAAAAAAGAAAAAAAAAAAGAAGCACACTAGAAAATCCAGGGCTGAAAGGACTAGATAAGCAATGCTTAAGTATCTGTGGTTGAAAAGCTAAGTATTTTGTTTCTGTATCTTAATTAAATACTCACTTTTACATTCATAACATTTCTTGTTTACATAAAGAATAGGTTATCTTACGAAATGTTGTAAAGGGCTCATTTAGAGAGTTATTTTGCAAAAATATTTGAAGATGAAAAAGCAGCAGTCAGTGGAAAGTATAAGTGAAAAATAGGCCGTGAAATTTAAAACAGCATTCAGATCATCTTAAAAGATATTACATCTGGGGCTGAGCCCCGGTGGCATAGTGGTTGTGCGTGGGACTGCGGCCCACTGGGATGGAGGTTCAATTCCGGCTCCCAGGAGCAAAGGCTGGGCCTCCTACTCCCACCACCTGAGGGCAGTGATGCCTAAAAAAAAAAAAAAAAAAAAGATATTACATCTGAAAAAAAAAGATATTACATCTGATTATAGTATTTTATTATCCTCAGTATGCTAATACAGAATTAAAGCATCCTGACTTTGGTACCTGGGTTATAGACAACATGAAAACTTAACAAATCGTTGCTGCATATTTTGGAAAAGTAGGACCATGCGGCATTTGGAGACCACCATGTGGAATGACAGGCCATTTTTTACAATATTTTATTTTTTCTGGCCCAAATCCCACTGTCATCAAGTTGATCCCAATTCATAGTGACCTGCTACAGGGATTCCGAGATCCTGTAAATCTTTATGGAAGCAGACAGTCTCATCCTGATCTTGGGATGTCACCGGTGGGTTTCAACAAGCAATCTTGCAGTTCACAGTCCCAAGCTTACCTGAAAGTCCAAACGGGGATGAATGGGGCTGTTTCATGATAAGATTGCTCAACCAAGTTTAGTATAAAGAAAAATTTAATACTGGATTTAGATTTATCTTTAAGTGAATATAGCTGTGATTACTACCACCCCGTGGTCTATGTCCTGTCCCCAGCCCCCTTGCTTTACGACATTGCTGGAAAGGATGCTAGTTCTCTCCTCCAGTCAGAAGCATCTTACTCAGAGATTCGAGTATTTTAGTGGCAGCAAGGGGAATGAATGATTGAAACCATCTAGGTGAACTTATTCTGTGATCCTAGACAATGGATACATCAATGAATAAAGATATTTTAATAACTGATATGCGTTACATTGATCGAGGGACTATTTTTCCCTACTGAAATAATGTCATCTTCAGAAAGAACATAAGCAATCTACTCATAGATGTGGGTATATGGCTTTTTAAATTGTATAGTACTTTTGTATACAGTGCACATACTTTACTCTGAGACACACACACATTCTTTACATCATAAATTACATATAAGATACACACGGCATCTACCCTGTCTGTGTGTTGGCCAAATTTACAAAGCTATCTTCCACATATTATAAATGTCTTACTTTAGATTGGGCTGAATTTAAACGTATGCTCTGGTTTGGTGACTTTTTTTTTTTGTTTTCCTAATGCTGTAAGGAAAAGTAGGCTCATCTTTTTTTCTCCCCCTGCACATTTTTATTGTTCTGTGTAAATGTAATTTGTTAATCCTGTGAAATTTGTCATAGATAAATTTGCTTGGATTATCTTGTCACCACCGTATCTGCATTCTTTTGTTCATTGCTTATTCATAATTTAACAGTCTGGCAGTGAGCCTTTTTGGGATGCGCACAAAAGATATATGACCTCTACCAGCTGCTACTATAACCTGCAGAATGCACAGCAAGACATTAGAAACGTGAGGATTCCTCTACTGATTAAAGTGCTCTTCATTTACACAGGCTGTTCATAAGAATCTCAGGAATCTCTTGCTACTAGCAGTTTTGATTTTTTTCCTCTCTCTCTCTCTCTTCTTAACAACATTACTTATAACAATTGAATCTTCATTTGGCAGGGTTTTTTTTTTCTTCCAGATGATCCAAAGGAAGTTAATTCCCTGAGCGCTATTTCTTCTTCGTCACCAACTGCTTTTTACCAAATGCTATAGTGGAGGGTGCTAAACTTGTCCAGCAATGGTTTTATCAGGTGAGAACGGAGAGTGGGGTTGACCTATCACATCTTAATCTTGGACGAAATAGTTTAATCCTGCTTGAACCCAAAGCACTTTACAGTTTGTACTCTAAACGCCCCATACTATGTCGTACGTGGCAGACATTAAAAATAGGATGTTACTTGAAGTGTAACCACATCTTTAGGTTTTCATTATTCTGAATTAGTTTAGCATATAAATTTATTCCAAATCTCCCCCCTTTCTCTCCCTCTCTTCCTCTTTTAAGAAATCAGCAGATCAGTGTATGAGTAATGGCTAGTTTTTGCCTCTCTTCTGTGCAGGCTTATGATTACGGTTCAAAATAATTCATTGCTAATCCATGCAGTATTGGTTCATCTCCATCACTCTGTTCTGTGATTAGAGCCTCAGGCCTGCAGCCTCGTTTTCCGCCCTGATTTTCTTTAACTGCAACCCTTGTTTTAATATAGTTCTGTCGTCACCACCCTTCTACCAGCCCCTCTCTATTCCTCATATAGATCGATTGCAGTAGATTAATATTTATTTGAAGCTATTTTTCAAGACTTTGTGAAAAATGTATTCATTTCTTACCATGAATCTTCATATAAGGGGGTGGGGGGAGAGACCGAGAGAGAGGGAGAGAGAGGGGGAAGATATAGGTCTCAGGTATGTAACTGCTTAGCGTAAAACTACTGCTTTCACAACCTTGATTACTTGCTATGTGTTTCTCCCCATTTCTTTTCATTCAAATCAGGAACTTTAATTTACTTGGAAAAAAAATTAGACTGGGTAAGCTAACAATGCCATCAGTGTAATGCTTCTTGTTTGAAGCAGTCCCAGAATGGCTGTCTGGTATTTTCTGAGGATCCTGTGCAATCACCATAATATACATTGATCAGTTTGCATTGAATATTTCCAGACATGGACACAAAGCTATCATTTTCCTTTAATTTAGAAATTTGCCAATTTTGCCAGAAGGTCATCTAACAGATTTTTTTAAGAAAGACTTTGTTTCAGTTCTCAGTAGTCCTGTGTTCCTTTTAATAATTACTTTCGTCTCATTGTAGCTGTGTGTTTGAAAGTGTAGGTCAATGAGGATGATTGCATTCAGAATTTCATGATCTGTGTAGTGGAACAAATTGAAAGCAAAGCCTGTATCAATCACTGTGAAGGGAGGGTTAATTGTTACCGCTTCTCAAGCCTCTGGACAGATAAACCAGTAATGAAATACTTATTGCTCTGATATGTGAATGCTAAAGGATGAAACAATAGAAACAGAATCAGTCTTCAGAGATAACCAAAAAGGCAAAGAAAAAGGATAAACTGGATGAAAGTGTGGAACGGCGTCCCGAGTCCAGTCTCTTAAAGTAATACTGTTTTTAGCTTGCTGCCCATCTTTTGTTGGCAGGTTAGGGCAGTCTCCTATCTCAGGTTGCCAAGGCCCAGGAAGAATATACACAGAAAACTCATCTTCATGTGTGGAAAAGCATAATGTGGGCTTTATCAGAATGCCATATAATTTACAAAAGTAATTACAGATTTCATCTTTAAAAACTATCAGTGTTAGCTATATTAAATATTATGCTTATATTGGTGGCTTAAATTCTGAAATGCTCTAAGGGAATATATTGTGATCATTGAAGGTGTTTGTGAATAACTAGTCCATGCTAGACCAAAGCATAAAGGAAAATTTGAAATACGTAAAAAAATCATAAAATAAGAATTAGTGTTGCAAAGAAATCATGGGATTAGAGTAAACACATTTAACCATTTCTTCCATATGAACTTAACATTTAGACATCTGTTAGTTACTTATATGTTGAAATATATGCAAAAATATTTAGCCAAATTGAAGTCTTAGGCCCATGACAATCATCTCAACACAGTGGGTAGTTCTGAAAATTAATGAGAATGATAATACTGTAAAGACTGTTCCAGAGTTTGCCCAAATTCATTATCTAAGACTCTTGTTAAGAACATCTCAAAGAATTTTAACCAGGAAAATATATTAATGGTTCAAAAGCATTTTGAAAACCCTGAATTATAAAAGTATAATGGAATTATATATGCAAGAGTTATAGTTAGCAACACAGATAGCAGAAACATTATGAAGGAGTATTTTTCCATAAACTTTACTGCTTCTCTGTGTCATCTGACCCCTAGAGTTCAATCTCACATGCTATTTATGTCTGCTGGTTAATTTTTAGGACAAGAAAAACAGGGTCGATTAAAAAAAACAAAAACAGAATCCTTCCTATTGGTATCAAGAGGCTAATAATGGTGAAAAGTTAAGTATATTCATATTTCAGCAGTCATTTCTGATTTGGTGCAAACAACTGCCTAGCAAGGTAGAAGATGGTTAGCCCAAAGAAAGAACTGTCCCACCGGTTTATCTTTCTTTTCAGAATGTTGAAGCTTTGCTAAGAGGTCTGTCTTTGTGCCGCATTGATGTGACGGCGTAGTGTGGGGAGCAAGTGATTGGGATGTAGGGTGACACCGTCTCTGTTTGCGTATCTTAGAAGGCAGCAATACCAGTAATACTTTTAACATTCCTGAACTAAGATCGTTACACTGCTACCAAGATGCATGATGGTGTGGAAGTCAGAAGAAAGCGTTCAAAGTTAAGTTGTGCCCTAGAGGACCTGAGGTGTCAATCTTTGCATCCAGCAAAGGGCAAGAAAAATAGAAAGAAAAGTCCTCCTGCTACCACCAGCCAATAGAGACCCAGATTATCAGGATCTTCCATTATTACAGATTATGGTTGGTTACTGCTCTCTGGGAACCAGTACAGCACCTGGCATGAATCTGGTCACCAGGGTCAGCCTCTCATTATCTGGATGGGAAGCTGCCTTCCACACATTTTAGTTATCCCTTCAGAGAGGTTGTTTATTTGTGTGCTGAGTTAACGATAGCCCCCTCCATCTTCCAAAATTGAAAATTTTAGGACTTGGCTTCTGTTCATATATAATACAAAATAATGAGCTGTAGCATTTGGTAGATTTTTTTTGATAGATTTTTTTTCTAATGGGGTTACTTACCATCGATAAATATTCCTTCCTCACAAGAGGACTTAATAATGTTTTTAGATCAAATGTTAGGTTTGTCATCTGCATTTCAGTCAGTAGAATTTAGGATATAAAAAAAATTCGACTTCATGAACGTCTTTGAAAGGAAGCTGCTTATTGCAAGATTGTTCAGAGGGACATTGCACTAGAAGCAAGAGGATCTATGGAGTTATATTATAAAGTGACATGCTATGTACCTTACTCAATGTATCACTAAAACTGCTAACAAAGTGTAGAGATAAATATGTTTGTGAGTTGAATTATGCAGGAAAAGCTAAGATATGACTTTAATTTCTGACTTTGGAAGTAGAGATAGTATAATCACTTATGTATTATTTTATTTTAAAATATACAGTCAATGATATTTGATATTTAATATATTTTTAAATTTGTTTTTAGTATTTAATATTAAAACATAATATTGTTTTAATTTTGTTGCTTCAGCCTGAGTTTACATATGAGCAATTGATGGTCTGTTCCACTGTCAATAGCTAGCCTGGGTTTCATAGCTGCTCCTGAGCTTTTTCATGGTCTTTCCCCACAGAAGTAGTCAATTTGATTTCTGTGTATTCCATCTGGAGAAAGCTCTGCGTCTTGTTCCTTTTGTGCTGTTCAAACAGTGGATTTGCCATGAACACGTTGTTCTCACAAAATCCCACAAAGTGATCTCTAGCTTCAGTCATCAAGTCCATACCATTGACTGCTAAAAGAACAAACACATTTGTCCTGGAAGAAGCACATCCAGAATGTGTGTTAGAGGCGAGGATGGCAAGGCTTCATCTTACATGCTTCGGACCCACTCTCAGGAGAGATATTGGGGTCCCTTGAGAAGATCCGCATGCTTGCTAAACGAGAGGGACAGTGCGCATGAGGCCCTCCATGATGTGGAGTGACTTAGTGTAGTCAGCCATGGGCTCCTCACAGAAACACTCATGGGGCTGGACCTCAGCCAGGCAGGGTTCTTTCTGTCATGCATGGATTGCTGTGGGCCGGAAGACACTCAACAGCACCTACAACATCAACCACAGCAATGGCAAGCATATTCTTATGCGATGATTGCTTTCTATCCAAGTTTTATATATACATAGATCTACATACTATGCATATTTGCCTCATTTGTCTATTTTATACCCTTGACAATTTTAACTGAACACCCCTGATAAAAATGTGCTTCTCCCAGGAGATACTGGTTAGCTATATATAAGTTCCATTATAAGAACACTCAGGGAGCTCAGTGATGGACACCCCCCCCCCCAAAAAAAAAAAAGAACACTCAGGTTAAAAAAAAAGCATGGTATAGATTGGACATCACTTTGGTGATCAAGTTCATGTCTTTTCCAAGTTTATTATGAGATACTTCGTTCAGGAACATTCGCTAGGAAAACATGTAGCCACAGCTTAGATTCTGGCTTATTGTGACTCTGTGGGTTAGGGTAGAACTGCCTCTGGGAGTTTCCAAGACTGTTCCCTCTTCTTGGGTGTAGAAAGTCTCATTGTTCTCCCAAACTTTGGGCTGGTAGTTTTGAACTACTGACCTTGTGGTTGGCAGTCTAACGTGTAACCAGTACATCACCAGGGCTCCAGGGGGTGGGGGAGGATTGGAGCAGGGCTCATTTTCATCTTTAATCTCAGTTCACCCTTACTCACTCACTGTTACGGCGTCAATTCTAACTCATAGAGGCCCTCAAGAACTTAATACCACGGCCCCTTTGGGGTTCTGAGGCTGCGCGTGCATCTTTTTTTGGAAGGGGGCATCACTGCCCTTTGGTGGTGGGAGTAGGAGGCCCAGCCTTTGCTCCTGTAGAGCTGCTGCTGGATTTGAACCTCCATCCCAGTGGGCTGCAGTCCCGCGCACAAGCACTCCGTCACTGGGGCTCAGCCCCAGCATGCATCTTTATAGGAACAGAACATCCCACTTTTCTGTGATAGGTTTGACTTGCCCACTGTGCGATTAACACCCCAAAGTGTAGCCCACCACACTACCTGGTTCGATCCTTATCTTATACAGGAGCCTAAAAGAGAAAACACATGTTTGTTTGAGTGGAACATGGAGAATGTTTGGGGGACACTTGCCTATTGTCCCATTTTGCCCATTTTATTTGCTACCAAGGACCACACTCTGGAATTCCTCCTCTGGCACACGAACAATTTCCTGCAGCCTTGGTGTTTGTGAAATAATACTCGATCGTGTTATTGCATATTAAATATTGGACATTTCATTATTGATAAAATAGAATTGCTACCTGGTAAATAGTTTCTCGCTGTGATAAAAGTATAGGACAACATAGGAAAATCGGGAGTTGGGTCTCAGGTGGGGGCATTGAGGTTGTTTCATGCAGTGCTAAAACAGAACTTGCATTTAGGATTGAGAGATGGTTCATGAGTTCAGGTGGTGCAGGCAGTTGGGTAAACAAGCTAAACAGGAGGCTGACAGTTCAAACCCGTCACCCATTCCTCCGAGGAAAAGGAGCCTGTTTACTCCTGTTACAATGTGCACACCCTCAGAAACCCTATACCGTGTTTTTGTGAGTTAGAATTTACTGGAAGATGGTGGGCTAATGCTCTTTGTAAGCAAGAATCTATGACTTGGGTTGTCCCAAAGCACATTAGACCTCAAGATCTTATCCCTTTCTGCAAGCATATCCATGTACCAAGTGCTGCTCTGAGGAGGGCCTTCAATTTGTAGCAATATGTTGCTCTTTAGCCTTGGTATGGGCAGGACTTCATTTGTCATCACCATGCATTTCATTGAGGGTTGCAAAGTTTTTCAGTGGGTATGGCCTCTGATTTCCAAAGCAAGGATTTTAAACCTAGAAACCATGCTATTAGGGTTGATTAATGGGCTTCAAGGGATCAGAGAATCTCCCAAAATGTCCTATTTGTGCCACGTTAGTTGCTATTGTTTCTCAGTGGGTTGTGTGATCCCTGAAACCTTTCAATGCCATGGTTTGTGAGGAGTCTGAGATTTTATCCCACTTGCAAGTTATTCAGACAGCCTGCCAAAATTCCACAGATGCTTGCAGAAGACATAAGACCATCAGATCAGGCCTGGAGGATACTTGCTTTTCCAGCATTTGCAGAAGCCGGAGTATCATGATGCAAACCAATTCTGTGAGGCCCCATTCCCACAGACAGTGGGGAAGAGGACCCAATGAAGTCTGTTTTCCAAGACTTTTATTCTAATGGACTTTCTCTGAGCTACTCTCTTAGAATGGACTGCCAATATGCCCTCTTTTCCTCCCCCACCCACCCACTCCGGAGGGAGACGCTATCTCTATCCTCCATGACTTTTTACTGTAGAAACAAGGTTGAAAAGATAGTTCAAAACAGGTTTATTGTCTGCAGAGATGTGAGAGACCCATGAAGGATTGTCTCTCAACCTTCTGAGCCAGAGTTCTGATGATGGAGGCATTTGGTGCTGAGAGAGCTCCCACGTCCAACTTTCAATAAGCTGGAGGCAAGGCGAAGGCATCTATTTGAAGAGAGAATGGCAAAGGTTACAAAGATTTAATTTATTCAAAAGTAAACATGAACCATATGATGCAATGCATGACGCTTATATATTTTGTAGTTTTGGATGTTAACTTATTTGTATTACCTTGATTTTGATTTTATTCAAGTATTTTATCCAAGTGTGCTATTCACTAAGCTTGCTCTCCTTCCAGTTTGCTCTATTTTTAATAAAGTTTCACGTGGGAATTCCTTTGATGTCTATGTATGATATGATTTAACTTTATTCACACCCAAAAATGTAGGTTCTGTTAATATTTCCTCTTTATGGATGAGGTCAAGTCTCATTCTTTATTGACTAACAGAGACAATAGGGATCACATTTTTCCATTATGAAAGTTAGCTTGCTCTAACTTTCATTCTTTCTTCAAGAGTTTCTGTATTTCCCACATTTCTTTCCTCCGTCATGCTTTAAAAAAATTCTGTCATTGTCTTCTGCTCTGTACTGCAGTGCAGGCCAGCTGATGCTGTAAGCCCCTTCTTCTGGATTACTTCCAATACCTCCCACAGGTGTGTAAGAGGAGTCCTGGTGGAAGAGCAGTTATGAGTTGTGCTGCAAGCCAAATGATCAGCAGTTCGAAACCTCCCACAGCTCTGAGGGAGAAAGACTGGGTTTTCTACCTCTTGGTAACAGTTACCTTCTCAGAAACCCACAGGGGGCGCTATGAGTCAGTAATGACTCTGTGGCAGTGGGTTTCGATTTGGTTTGGAAGGACATGGATATTGAATTTGTTTGCATTACAAAATCAGTGTGAATTTTGCCTTACATAGTTTCAGATTTCACAGGATCTGTCTGTCAAGTTAATTGTCATACAAACAGTTCAGCCAGAGGTTTGTAACTCAACTTAGCATAATGCCATGATGCATTGCAAGATCTCTTTAAAGTGGCATGATCTTGCTTATCTGTCAGGCTCACTGCCTGGGATCGAAGCTGATCCATAGCAATCCTGTAGGACAGGGTTGAACTGGCCCCGTGGTTTTCTGAGACCGCAACTCTTTACAAACGTAGAAAGCCTAGTCTTTTCCCCACCGAGCACCTGGTGGTTTTGAACTTCTGACTTGTGGATTTCAGCCCAACACGTAACCATTACACCACCAGGAATCCTCATGAACTGGCTTCACAAATTTGTAATCTATACTTCTATTTCCGGCATGGTTCCTATGCTGTATTCATTTGTGGATAGAGATATGCCTGCGAGTTATGAAAGCGCATACACCTCTATTTTACATAGCACTAAATATTTATATAGGCTATCATTTACTAATAAAGTTCACTTAAAAAGCTGGATTAAAATAACATGTGGCTTCTAGTCTACTCAGGCCCAACTATCAAATTAGGTTCTCAATTCCAATCAATGGCCACTAATTTAGTAGTTAGTTTTCCCTTTTCCCAGTATTCTCTCTCTCGTGTTTATTCCAGTAGAGCATAACAATGCCATGCTCATTTAAGGCAATTAAAATCTATTAAAATGCGGTCTATTCACGAATGAGTCCAAAGTAAATAGCACAGACCCAACAGTTCTCCACTGGATCCATTCCACGAATTAGTGGTGCTTCCTACATAAATGTCAGTCACACATCTGGTGACCACAGAAGGCTGTGGCATGGGGCCCACCTCTGACCTTCGCTGGCTACACAAAGAGGAAGGGGCATCCAAGTCCACATAGGTCTGGTGAGGACTCCTATGAGGCAGAGGTCAGCACACCTCCACCCTCTGTCTGCCTTCCCCCCATGCTTCCTACCAGTTATTCCTCCCAGGACACCCTTCCACTCTGCCGCATGCAAAAATCTGTTGCAATAACTACACAGAATTTACAGACAGTCCTCTGAATGGGCTGTCATTGGGCAAGTCAGCAGACGATGCCCCTCAGGTCAGATCCGAAAACATCAAGGATGCGGTCCTGCCGCCTTTAAGACCTCTTCTCAGCCATGCTGGCACGCATGCCTCTGCTTCTGTGCCCCTCTGTCATGCAGTCCCTTGGGCCCTGCATTGCTCCAACAAGTGCTAGAAAATTTTGTTATTGCTGCTAAATGTCCCCTCTGCAAGGCAGCCTCCCGTGGGCAGGTATATTCAGTCTTAGTAGTTCTTTGGACCGGGCAGCTCACTGCTCTGTCTCCTGGGCAACTCTGCTCTCTCTGATCTCTGCTCTCTCTCACCTCCCGGAGGAGCTGCCTCCTCTGGGGCTTCTGCCGCTTCTGGCAGGCTTCGGGCATGGACTTGGTAGGTGGCTCTTCTTTCTTAGTGACCCTGGCATTCCCTGTTCCTCCTTCTAGTAGCCATTGGAATGGCGAAATCGACTAATCCCTGAGTTGGATAGAGTTTTGTTCACCTCATTTGTATGTTCCTGTCAGTCATGTTTGGTGACTCTGAGGTTTGTTTAACCTGCCACTTGGTGGTTGTTGCAAAGACTGTGAAAAGAAGAGCCGTCTTAAGTAGTTTCACATCACCCTATCATGCCAAGAAAGGTAGATTACAGTTCATCATCAGAATCTATTATTAAAATTCTATGTAGTCATGATCTGTGTAGATGACTATTAACCAAAATGATGAATGATAAAGAAATGAATTATAGTTTTCTTTGGGACTTGTCCCTTATCTCTCTTCAGAAGGGGTGGAAATTGGTCTCATTCATTTTCTATGCCCAATTTGAAATATATAGTTATTTCTTTGACATAATTGATGAATGAATGAATTCTAGTTCCAATTCTGCATATTTCATATTTACAATTAATCCCAGGAATTTTCCATATTTGTAAAAAATCTACAACCACATTTGGTATAATTCATAGCCTCATATCCAAGACCAAATTTATAACAGAATAAGAGTATTTTATAATTAAAATAATTTACTAATGCTTAGATACTAGTAGTAGATTCTAGGTTTTGGAGTTGAATTATATGCAAAGTCTTTCTGATTCCCTAAAGGTTATACTACTTTTACTCCACAGAGAATAGTTTGGGGTACAAGGTATGTCATAATTCACTATTGAATGAGAAATCAAGAAACTCATTTAGAACTGAATATACCATTGCTAGTTTCCTTACCTCCAAATGATACCACCAAAAAGATGAATTCTGGAACAATGGAGTATTTCCAATTATAATCATATTAAACCTATTTTATAGTCAATTATAGTTCCATAAAATTTGAATCCCATTAATTCTATATTTCACAAAATTGTACATTTAATAATTTAAGTTCATTAGACAAAAATTGAAAAATTCAATCATGTAAAATAGGACAGATTAAGAAATGAGCTGACATTTTTCAAAGGATCTCTCCTCTGGTGATACATTCAGTCATCACATGGTCTCATGTACACAGTACCGTAAGAAAATTATTTGCACAGAAAATATCATGTAAGGATTCACTGAATAGCCATGATTTATTAAGCTCTTCACCATGATTGATTAATAGCAGTGAATAGTGTTACTTTTTCACAAACCATAGAGGGATAAATCTTGATAAACTTCCTTGAACTTAATATATAAAAGGAATGGAATAATGAAGAACTCTCGGGAAACAATGGATCAGCAATTCAAATATACTTATTCACTTCTCTCTTTACTCTGAACATTGCTTACTTCTTCTAAAGTTTATAATCTGTAGACACTAAATGTCTTCTAGGTACAATAGCTGCATTCAAATATATTAACAAAGGTTTTGAAATTTGGGGGGGGAGAAGAAAATTTAATGACAAATTTATTCTTGTACAGGAAAAACACGTCCTGTTTTTCTGAAGCCAACATAAAATCCCATATGTTGCTCTGTGTGTGTGCGTACTCAATAATGCCCTGATGGCACAGGTGGTTAAGCATTGGGCTGCAAATTGCAAGGTTGATGGTTCAAACCCACAAGCCCAGTCCCTTTGCTGGAGAAGGAGGAAACTGTCTGCTCTAGTAAAGATTTGCAGTCTCAGAAACCTTGTGTAGGATTGTCTTTAATCAGAATGGACTGGATGGCAGTGTCTGCTGCTGTTTTTAAAAATATTTCCAGACACATACTACACGCACACATTTTGCTATTGTTGTTAGGTGCCATCAAATTGTTTTTGTTTTTGTTTTGGGGCATCACTGCTCTCTGGTGGTGGGAGTAGGAGGCCCAGCCTTGCTGCTGGATTTGAACCTCCAACCCAGTGGGCCGCAGTCCCACGCACAACCAGGTGCCATCAAATTGGTTCCAAGCACTGCCCAGTCTCACATCACCCTCACAATTGTTAGGTTGAAGCCCATTGTTGCAGCCACCATGTCAGAAATGTTCTGTCGTGCAGAAGGGTTTCAGGATACTGCTACTCAGACGGTTTTCAGTGGCTAGTCACGTACACCCATACACAACCATAAACATTGCTCAAATTTAAAAGGAACTAGACACTAGGAACAAATTTTAAAATTCTGTCTCATGTTAGTAGTGAAAGTCCAATTCAGCAAGCAAAGGCTTTTCATCTGGTCTAAGAAAACACTGAGTTCTTTGAGTGAACGTAACTAAGCATGGCTGTTCGGTGTAATGATGGTTATAGTCAATTTGTCTACAGCCACTTTGACTTTCCAATTTTAGGTGAAACTGGTCTTACACCTTCATTCTCTGTGTAGTCCGAGTACTATCTTTCTGAAAATTTGTATACTACCCAGTGCCTTTTTACCTGGACCTTATGAGCAGCTACACATTAAACTGTTAAAAAATAATGGACCGATCATTGTTTATTAAACTTTAATGGTGTCACGGAGGTAGAATTTTTGTATTACATTATCTTAGTGTTCTAAATATTTGACTTGTGTCATTTGTAGTGTACCTTCGGCATCTTTAAACACGACTCACCTCAAGTGTTTACATTCTATCCCAGGTTTTTTAAATTTGCATTGCTGCATTCTCTTAGAAATCGTGAAAGCCGCATATATGTTTTCTTTTTGTTAAATGGAATCACATTCATATCCTAAAGCCTAATTTCTCTTTCAGAAGTGGGCAACTGTGCACATCTCAATTCTGATTTAGGTGCTAAACCCACCGTAAGCATGCGAGACCTGTGGAAGTCTACTTTCTGGTTAGGACACTCTGTGGCATCAATGGAAGCCTAGCTGCTCGTTCATTGCAGTGGCCTTCACTGCCCCACGTCGGATCAGCTGGAAAAGTCTCAGCTTAGTGTTTGTGTTTGACTACTCTTTATTCCAACATTCTTTTATCTTGAGCATAACTGGCGATTCTTTTCATCAACTTCTCCAAAATCTTTTTGAAAGTAACACCTCCCCATTTTCCAGTACCACCTAATAGTTTGATTTTATTTTTTAATCTATGGCCTTCTCCTGTACCGAGATTTTTAGTTCTTTATGGACTGTGCCTTCTTTTAAGATAGAAGGTATCCCAATCAGTCCAAATAATTGAATGCTTCCCAAAGGGTAACACACTCCTCCTCACCTGCTGGGCCAACCTCTGACTCAGTCTTTGCTTCGCCAGCTTCACACCGTTCCTTCCCTGCTTCCAAAGCCAGGGTCACCCTCAGCCTTTACTTACTTTGATCTCTGAGCTTCATGTGACAACACTGACTACCAGTTCTTTTTCTGAGAGATACTCTTGTTCCCTTAGTATCTGTGATGCCTTCCGCACCCCCCCTTGGAATTGTTTTCAGCTCTGGTTGCTGGCCCAGATTCAGTCTGTTCTTCATCCTCCCCCTTCTATCTACCTTACAGGATCCAGCTCCCTTTTCCTATATTTTAGAAAAGAATAGAAAGATGTTGATGACATCACATTCACTCATTGTTTGCCAGTATCTCGACTGTATGATTATAAAAGACTAGATGTTTGGACTGAGCCCATGAACATATGCACAGTATGGGTTATGGAAGCATTGGGAGTGCTTCTGTTCCCCCACATGGGCATTACTGTGTATTCCTGTGATACTTGAGTATCTTTAGCTTAGCTGAGAGAAACCTTGTTGCTAGATTTGCCATGTAGTAATTTTGCCATGTAGTAGATTTGCCAGGTAGTACTAATATCTATCTGCCTCCTGTGCCCTTAATGAGATGATAGAATCACTATTAAGATGCCTTATGTAAATTATCAAGAACATATTATAAACATCATGTAGACAACATAGCAGGCCTGGGGCATTGCATAACTATCTCTTGGGTGTTAGGTAAGCTGACATTTATGCTTTTCACCAGTCACGAATCGTGATTGGGTTAGACAGGACTTGTAGCTCTTCCTAACGTTTGCAACTTTGTCTCAGTGGTGGAATAAGAAAAGGGGGACTTTATTGGCTCACTCTGACCCGCCCACAGTATTTTCATTAGCCTCATATATATTGGGCATTGAATAAGAATGACTGGAGAAGAATTTACATTTGCATTGTGGTGTGACAGAGAATATTAAAAGTACCATGGGCTGCCAGAAGAACAAACACACCTGTCTTGGAAGACATCCCGTCAGAGTGCTTCTTATATGTCAGGGTGGCGAGACTGTGTCTCACGTACTTTGAACATGTTATCAGAAGCGACGAATCCTTGGAAAAGGAGATCGCGTTTGGTAAAACAGCATGCGACAAAGAAGACTCTGGAGGAGGTGTATGGAGACGGTGCCTGCAAAAACGACCACAGAACAGAGCCCCCATTCTGCGGACTGTGAGGACCCACAGAGAGTGACCACAATGAGCTCTGTCTGATTTGACAGCTCCTGATAGCAAAAACAGCAACAGCAACCATTTGGTAGAACTTTATGGGGAGGATTCTTTAGAATAATTTCCATAATTGTGTGTGTGTGTCTTTAAAGACTCATATGTCATTGTGCATTTGGTGAAGGTTTATGCATTGAGTTAGGTTCCCATTGAACAATTTTTACATAATTTGTTCTGTGACACCCGTTTCATGTGATGCAGCGTGTCAACTTGCTCATTATTTCTCTTCCTGTGGTTTGATTTCCAGGAATCTACTTCCCCTGGCTCCATATCTTGGTTTTTAAGTAAACGTTGCTCTTTGGGTCTCAGAAAGGCCTTTCTGAAGGAGCACCATCCTCGTGAGTGACGCTGTGGATTTTCAGAGCCAGTATGTTGCTTTGCATAAAGGAGACCTCATGTAACAGTTTTGATTCAGCATTTAAAGACTAATCCTGGGTGACAGTCTTGAGCAATCTTCCAGTCTCAACTCATCCCCTAATCTGAACCTCTGAAGCATTTGAGTTCGGTTTCACATTTTTGCTTCCAATCTGTTAGGATCCATCTGTTGTGTTTCTGATCAAAATGGTGAGCAGTGAAAGGTTTTCGGGCACCCGCAGTTTTGCTTCAGGGTGGCTGAGGTTGTGGTTCACGTGGCCTCTTAGTCCTGTGGACTTGTGTGTCTTTCCTGACTATTGTAGAGCTCAATAGTTGTATCTTGGACCTGTTGTATTTTTATCATGTAGTTTAATTTTTTGCTGACTTAGATATTCTTTTTAGTCATTACTAAGCTCCTGTGATGAGTTTGAGAGAGAAGCAAGTAATATATTTTTTATGTTATATGTTTACATCCTTGAATATTTCTTTTTTAAAAAAGTTCCATCTTTATTGGGAATTATTATATTGTCCTTTTCACTTTTTTTTCTTTTTTTTTGGGGGGGGCATCACTGCCCTCTGGCGAGTAGGAAGCCCAGCCTTGCTGCTGGATTTGAACCTCCAACCCAGTAGGCGGCAGTCCCGGGCACAACCACTACACCACCGGGGCTCAGCCCCTTGAAAATTTCTTAAAACATGAAAAGCATAAAAGCAAAACTAGACATTCAGAAACAGAGAACCCGTCAAGTACACATGGAAACCAAAGAGCTAGATCT
Source organism: Nesogale talazaci (assembly GCA_004026705.1). NCBI lineage: Eukaryota > Metazoa > Chordata > Mammalia > Afrosoricida > Tenrecidae > Nesogale > Nesogale talazaci. The sequence continues at coordinate 22,781 of PVJH01021793.1, forward strand.
CTTCCTGTGTCTTAGACATAGTTGACCAAATAATGTCTCAAGTAGACCCCTCAAGAACACCACGTGGAAGAGCCCAAGGATAGACTGTGCTGAAGAAAAGGAGCAAGGATTAATCTTGTACTCTTATGAAAGTGAAAACCAAACCCATTGCCTGCTAGTGAATTCAGATTCATCACAACCAATAGGACAAAGTAGAACTGCTTCCTAGGACTTCCAAGGGAATAAATCCCTATGGCAGCAGACAGCCTCATCTTTCCCTTGTGGAGCAGCTGTTAGGCTTGAACTGCTGATCATAAGGTTGACAGTCCAGCGTGAAACCTACTACTCCAAGATTCAGAAATAGTGAAGAGGGAATTTCTCTTTTATATGTTTTGGTTTTAAAACATTTACTTTATTTGAGCCTTTTTCCTAGTGAGTGAGAAACACTACATATTTTATTCAGACTTCACATATACTTTACTGTATAATGTGAAAGTAGGAAGAAACATAGTTTATGTAAGGTGTAGTAGTGATCCATTAAGTAGGGGACGGGAACCTGAATAGAACATGCATTTTTTTTTGACATTCAAGGCTTTTATTTATTTTTTCTCCCCACGTATTGAAAGGAGCCATATCAATCCATGAAAATCTCAGCAGTTGTTTTAGATCCTCTGCACAGTTCAGTTCTTGAAGCAGGAAGAGAGCTCTCCAGCTTCCCTGCTCTCAGCTCTTCGAAAAGGAGATTTGAGAGAGACCAAAGCAACAACCATTGGTATTCGTCTCAGAAGAGATCAAAGAGATGTGCAAACACTGCCGTCTGATAACATTAGTGAAAGTCAGATCATTTCATCCCAGGAGGTCTTTAACGGGGAGGTTCCATGCAGCACGGGTACAGGGTACAGGAAAAGGGTGTCGCTCCAACCAGAAAGAAAGGAATGGTGGGCCATTCCAGAGCAAAGAAGCAACCTTGGTGAGCATTCGACTTCAGTTTCACTGTGACGGGCAGAGCGCATACCGGGGGCCAAGCCTGGGCTCGAGCTGTTGGCATTCTCAGACCCGCTGGTGCTGTCGTTCCACAGCCTCTGAAAGGGAGAGCCAGTGGCCAACACCACTGAGGATGCTACTACATGAAACAGGGCTGGAAAAATTGGCAAGAGTTTGAAATTCCATCTATACCTGATTCTTCACAGAGGGGTTGAGACCTGTGCAGGCAGACAGGGACAGGTGTGTCTCCTTCAGAAAGGCCAAGGAGAGCTTCTCCTTAGGTTGCATATACCAGTTCACTGCATAAACTAGGGAAGACGGCACGAGCTGTAAGAGGGAGCGTCTAAGTAGGACGTGGCACCAATGCTTCACACGCCATGGAAGGGCTGATCACATCGCCCTGGTTCTCCAACGGGCAGGCTCAACAGGCTTCTTTGCATTCAATAGACGCAATCTCGTTCGAGAAGAGTGTGTACACATAGGGCCAGATTTTGTTCCTCTCCGTCCCAGAAAATTGGTGAAGCACTCCCCGGCACTTGTATAGATCAATGACTGGCTTAGCCATATCCTTGTACTGCCTTCGCCTGGCAGCAACTGCTTCCTGGTTATCATCTTCCTGCTGGACTAATGGTTCACCAGTGAGCTCATCAATGCCATGTACATGAGGTGGATTGAAGTCCAGGTTATAGACCCTTCCACTGGCAGGGTGAATCCAACGCTGGCTGAGAGGGTCTTTGAACGCTTCAAATGGAATATTCAGAGTGATCACTAGATCCAGCTCACAGATTCTGTCCAGGGCTTCAGTCTGTACTGAAGTCCTAGGGAAACCATCAAGCAGCCAGTGCTGGCTGCGCCTGTCCTCCAGCTCTGATACCATTAGGCAGATGATCACGTGGTCTGGAACCAAAAGACCTTTCCCTATGTACTGCTTTGCCCTATCGCCAACCTCCATGTTGGCCTTGATGTTCTCCTGCAAGAAGTGGCCGCTTCAGAGATGTTGGAGGCCGAAGTTCTGGGCGATCCCCTGGGACTAGGTGCCCTTTCCCAAGCCGGGCAGCCGGAGGATGACCGTGCGCAGGAGTTTGGAAGCCATGTCCAACGCGCCAAGGGAGGCGACCCACTGATTGCAGCCTGGGCGGGAGCCAAGACACGGAATTTTAACAGTTACTTAATCATAAGAACCCTGACTGCACTGGTTTGTGTTTGTGTTTGTTTTGTTCTCCCCAGCATATGTGTTTAAACATGTTCACCAACCTCTGGAACTATTTAGAGAGATGTTTGTACTGCTTAATTCTCCGCGTAAATGGTAATTTCATGGCAGTTTTTGAAATAAATATTTTTAAACTTGAAAATATTTTGTGACTATTTCCATAACAGAAACAAATACTTAAAACACAGTGTAATATTTGACCAGCTAGTTAAAACAACATTTCTCTAAAAGATGTGGAACATATGTAATTATAGTGCTACCATTTTGTATTAGCCTCACTCTTTTGTATGATGAAATGTGTCTAACATAATAAATTTTTGTGTCTTAAATTGGTGCCTCCTGGTTTTTGATACCATGAGTACTTTATGAGTCACCTTCCATTGCCACCCCATCATCTTCATCATCATGACAGCCGCATCAGTTGAACATCTCCTCCATTTCGAGGGTAATCCTTAGGACTTTACACTTTATCTCATTTCAGCCTTGCAGTAACTCTCTGATACAGGTACTGTATTTTCATCATATGGTGGAGGACATGAAGTATTCTAGGAGGTTAACAACTCTTCTAATCAGCTGTCGTCTTATTTGAATTGATTTAAAAAGTTACATTTCAGTGGTAAAGAAGAAGCAAAAGATAAATTTGGCCCCAGAGTTCAAGTACAGAATTGCATAAGCTAGAATCACTTATATAGGTGATTTCTAAATATAACATAAAAGGTCTTTGGATGGTGCAAATGGTGTGCACAAGGATGCTGATTGAGTCATGGGTGGTCTGACTCTACCCAGGGGCACTATGGCATAAAGCTTTAAAGATCTACTTAAAGAAAGTTTATAACCAAGAAATCTTTACTGTACTCCCTTCTTTACTCTGATGTGGGTTTCAATGCATCAGAATCAACTCAACAGCAGTAGGCTTGGTTTGTGGTGTCACATGATAAGACGTCGATCTAATTCTTCACAGTCCAGTCATGGCTGATGAAGCAAAACTGGAATAGACATGAATCTGTAAAGTGTGGGTGAACGGAAACAGTAATGGAGATTGGAAAAATTATGGGCTGACATCTACTAGAATCATAATCTCCTTTGTCGAAAACAAGAATGGTGTTTGTGTTGCTTAGCAACCAAATCTCTTGACTGGCAGAGTCTGTAACAACAATGTCCAGGTCAGCAATACAGCTGGCTGTCCTGTTTTGAATGTATGTTCTCTCTGTGGCACTGGCAATGGTCTAATCTTCCACATACGGCTCCTGAAAGGGCTTACTCTGCCTCTTACAAATCTCCCCATCCTAAGCATCTGCTTGTCATTTTTACCATTTCTGGATATTGTTCTACTTCAACTAAATTTAAGAAATTTGTGTTTGTTCAGATTCTATTCCATCAACCATAACTGATCCAGTTTAACTACTTTAAAGTCCTATAACATAGGTTAACCCCCCCTGTCTTTAACTGAACACAAATATAAATTTCATCCGATTTTCATTGTCAGCTATGAAATCAAGCAAAACAAGTAGGAAAAGGAAGCAGAAGGAACCAATAACTTGGTAGAATGATATTTTGAAACTATTGATTATCATTGATTTATTTCAAGGTGCAACAAGTAGCAATATCTGAATAAAGGTCGGATTCACTCACTGCCATTGAGTCAATGCTGATACACAGTGACCCCCTCCCACTGTGGGTTTCCAAGAATGTAATTGTTTACTAGAGTAGAAAGTCCAGTCTTTATCTCATGGAGCTGAAGGTGGTTTCAAACTGGTGACCTTGCTGATCACAGTCCAGTGTTTAACCACTATGCTGCCAGAATTCCGTAAGGCGGGACTAGGCAGAAAATTTAATAAGCTATCAGTGATTATGAAAAGCATTGTCTTGAGAAGAAGAGATTATGTTTGTTAATAGGAATGTTTGAAGTGAAAATGTTCAAGATAAGGAGGAATGGTAAACACTATAGGAAGACTAAGCTTATGCTGATGTTTAAGAGTTCTTGTCATGATTTTAAAGTGTGTTGGTCTTTCTAATCCAGCATCCTTCCTTCTCCTTTCCTTCTGGAATTAGCTGTTTATTGTTCAAATGTATATTATCCAGTGGCTTTTCTCTTAGTCAGGAGTGATAATTGAGGATTCTGAAGAAAGTCTAGCCAGGACCCTAATAATAATAAAAACCCTGAGGCTAAAGAAGTTGCTTTAAAAATGCAAACAGTTTGGAATACAAATGATTCATGGTAAAGCAGGGTCTTTTCCGTGTTTATTATAACAGGCCCATATTAGCTATCTTTCGGATTTTAAATAGAGCAACATTTGATCAGAGGAACTGTGCCGGGTGGAAAGAAGACAGGGAATAAGAACATCCCATTGAAATAATGAGCTGTTCAAAAAGATAATGGACCAGGCTCTTCATGGAGGGAAAAGGAAGAGAGATGCTTTGAAACTGGGAACTCTATTTTTTTTTTTCAAAGACAGGCTTTTCTTCAACTAAGTGCAAGCTGCGATGAGGAGGGGCTCGGTGGAGTGGGGTGTGTCCGACTTGGAGAGCTGTCGCCAGTATGCAGTACAAATCTCTACATGTACTTCTTGACTTGGTGGCCTGAAGTTTCCAGCCATCTGTCCCTTTTCTCCCTCGGAGGAAATATCCAAGAGGCTGAAAGTTGTTAGTGCCACGATCAACTCTGGACTTAGAGCCATCCACTCCTCTTTACTGTCTAAATTAGCCTTACATTTGAAACTGATGTTCAGGGTTCAGCTAGAACTTAGTACAAGATTACATGAGTTAACACACAAGGAACCACTCTGTAGCCTCTAACGTGCTCTGTAAAAACCAAATCATAGGATAATTGCACGGTGTGGTATGACATAGCATGAGAGATGAGACTCTGATCCTCAGTTTGCAAGAGTCTTGTTTTTGCTGCAGGAAAAAGAAGAAGAAGAAGGAAAAAAAAAAAAAACAGACCGAAGGCAAGCTCTGGTAAAGGAGTTCTGAGGTGCCCATAATTAGTGGGAAAATAAAATCTTCACTCTGCTTCCTTGACACACCTTAAAGTCATGTTCAAGGAATAATTATTCTGCTTTCAGTAAGATGCAAAATCCAGAGTGATCACAGACTCATGAAAATAATCTTCCGGATATGGACAGAATGGCGGATGATATCCAGAATAGGATTCTCCTCACCTCGGGAGTTTTCTGCAGCCATTTGCTCCACTTTCTGATGATGTGGAAAGATTCTGAGCATTTGCTGATTCAGGGCTTGCTCTGTCCCATCCCGCATTCTGTGCCGAGCTTGCATTGGCCATGGCTCCTGGGTTGGGGGATGTGTTAAGTTTGCTATTTTGTACATAAGGAGGTGAGGTACCAGAGAGGTGAAGTCAATTGCCCAAGGTCACACAGCTGATACATTTGAGAGTCAGGATTCCAAACCAGGTCTGCTGGACTCCAGATCCTGACTGACATATGTGATCCCTTATGACATATGTGATCGACTTTGCCCCATTTGGGGGACCATTTCTTTAAATTGGGGGGGGGGAAGCATGTATTAATTCCATGTGAATGTACTCTATGGTAAATAGATATAGAATGACAGTGTCTCAAGGAAAACATTTACAATTCAGTGTGAGTAATGGAAATGCTGAAGATGTGATGGAAGCATCTGTTGCATATCGGGTAGCCCATTTATTCTTCCAGAGAAATCATTTTTATATTTTAAATGGTATAGAGAAGCATAAAGACATGGCAGGTATGACAAAATTTTTTACAAGAATATTTTAAAACAAATTGCTAATATACCTCTCATATAATGCATTGATTTGAACTATTGGCACTCACATTCTGAAGGTGAACTAGGTTGGTGTCTTGTATCTACTCAGAAGTAAAAAATAATACTACCAGGGAGTGAATTCTAATTCATAGCAATCCTAGAGGATTGGACACTCTGGGATGCCTCTGTGGGTTTCAGATGCCGTAACTCTTTTGGGGTATAGGAAGCTTTATTTGTCTC
>PVJH01021794.1:0-37926 GCA_004026705.1 Nesogale talazaci
GGGGTCAAGATTATACCATGTTGAACACAACCACACCAATGCAAAGCACTAAGAGTGTGCAACAGAGCGTAGAGTCACAGATGGAGTGACAAGGATATACTTTGGGGCCAGAGTATTGACACCCCATCCGACTCAACCAGGGGTCACTCCAGGAGGTCAACTACAGACCTTGAACTTTATACAGGTTCTTATATTGCTATTATTTTTATTATTCTGTTACATATTGTATAGTACATTGATGGGGTTTCTTGCTGTTGCTATCGTTGTTTTATTTGCTTAAGTTGCTCCATTTTAGGAGACCTTTCTTGTACATATTGCTACCTCTACAGGTCTATCTAGACAAGATAGACTGGACAAAGAGGTTGGAGGCGAAAACTACAAGTCTGAAGGCTCCAGGGTAGGGGACATTGAAGAGGGGGAGGAGAGGGAAAGGTGGTGATGTCGACCAGCCCAGGAAAAAGGGAATAACAATTGATAAAAATGCAGGGACAAGGTGGGTGTGAGAAGGCCAATAGGGATTGATTAAGACTAATGTAACAGAGAAAAAATACTGAAACCCAAATGGAGAGTGAGCATGATAGTGGGACAAGAAGGAAGCTAATGGAAGTAGAGGAAGGAACTGGGGGATAATGAACATTTATAGAGGTTCAAATACAGGGATGTACATAGGGGCATATATTTATAAGTGATGATGGGGAAAGAGATTAATGTGTATACTTATAGGGTTAGCAGCAGGACAACAGATGGGCATTGGACCTCCACTCAAGTATCTCCTTGGTTCAAGAACACTTTGTTCTATTAAATTGGCATTCCAAGATGCTCACCTTTCCGACATGATCACTGAAGACAAATGTGTGCCTAAGCAAAGGTGGTGAAGAAGCTGATGGTTCCCGGCTATCAAAAGATGGAGCGTCTGGGGACTTAAAGGCTTGAAAGTAACCAAGCAGCCATTTAGCTCAGAAGCAACAAAGCCCACATGTAAGAAGCACACTAGCATGTGGAATCATGAGTTGTCAAAGGGATGAGATATCAGGCTTCAAGAACTCAAAAGCACAACTTTGCATGCTCACTTTCCTGATATGATCCCTGAGGACAAATGTGTGCATAAGCAAATGTAGTGAAGAAAACTGATGTTACCCAGCTACCAAAAGATATAGCATCTGGGGACTTAAAGGCTTGAGTAAACAAGCAGCCATTCAGCTCAGAAGCAATAAAGCCCACACAGAAGAAGCATACCAGCCTGTGAGATCATGAGGTGGTGAAGGGATCTGGTGTCAGACACCAATGAGGTAAACTTATATTATTATTAATGAGGGGGAGTACAGATTGGGGACCCAAAGCCCATCAATAGGTGAGGTGACATCCTTTTGCAGAGAGGTTACAAGGAGGAGATGAGCCAGTTAAGATACAAGGTAGGAGCTATGAAATATGCAACCTTCCTCTTGTTCCCATGCTGCTTCCCACCCACTATCATGACCCCAATTCTACCACATAAATCCAGCTAGACCAGGAGATGTACAGTGAAGTTGGAAACATGGGAAACTTGGGATAGATGATCCATCAAGACTAGTAATAGGAGTGGTAATACCAGGAGGGTGGAGGGATGGAGGAATAGAAAGGGAGAACCAACTTCAGGGATCTACATGTAACCTCCTCTCTGTGGCACGGACAACAGGGAAGTGAGTGTTGGGACACATTGCACAACGTAAAATAATGAAAAAATATGAAAAAATGATTTGTAAATTACTAAGGGTTCAAGAAGAAGGAGGGGAGGAAGGGTAATATAGGGAGCTGATAATGGGGACCTGGAGGGAGGGAGAATGTTTTGAAAGTGATGATGACAATGGGTGTGTAAAAGTGGCCTGCATACAAGTAATGTTGTTAGGGATTGTGATGGGAGTTGTATGGGCCCCACAATAAAATGATTCATTAAAAAAGGGGGGAGGGGAAAGGGGAGGGTTTTTTGTTTGTTTGTTTGTTTAAAGAGGAGCTTGTTCCAAGGGCTCAAGTGGAAAATGGAAAATGTTGGGAAATGTACGTGGAAACATGTGTGCTAATGTGCTTGATATAAATGATGTACTGAATGTTGTAGTAGCTGTAAGAGCCTCCAATAAAATTTTAAAAAACACATTATTTTCAACAGCATGAAAATCTACATATAGAACACTTAGGTTGGAAAACACGGAAGTCAAATGAACTAGATCTGTAATAAAAATTGTTGAGGTGCTCAATATCATCAGGTACAGTAAGGTCAGGGATGATGGAGGGACTGACTCCCAGTCGCTCATGCATAGATTGTAGTTTTAGCTGAAGAAAATGGAAGCAATACAACCAGAAATACACCCCATCTGTTTCGGGACACCATTTCAAGAATAGAATTCACACATTGAACAATGTAACACAATACAAAAAAGCTGTGGAATCTCATCAATGACATCATACAGGAAGAAAGAAAGGGGTCGTTTAAAAATAGAGAAAAGAAAAAAATGACAACTGTGTCAAAGGAGATTCTGAAACTTGTCCTTGAAACTAAAGCAATGAAAGAAATAATGAAATGAAAGAAGTGAATAGACTTTGAAATTGAAAAGGAAATGTGCAATTTTATAAGCAGTTGCAAACACATTGTCGGTGTAAAACCAGGAATTCATGTCTCATTCTGAAGACGACAAGGGTTGAAGGCTATTATTACAGAAGTTGACTAGACTTTCGCTAAAAACATAGAGTGTTCAAAGGTTATTTGCCAGTATTGGATTATATACACATCCATTCGGTAGATCATAACAGATTATGGACGATATTTAAAGACTGGAACTTCCAGAATACTCACCCAAAATCTGCACATAAAGAAAGAGACAATCATTTGAACAGAACAAGGTGGCACTGCTTGGTTTAAAATCAGGAAAAGAGCATTTCAAAATTGTAGCATTTTACCACACTTGCTAAATATGTATTTGAGAAAATATTCTGAAAAGCTGAATTATCTGAAGAATGCTGCATCAGGATTGAAAAAAGGACTTAACTTGTTATTGTCTGGTGAAAGCAAAGAGGATTTGAGGTAATTCCTGGTGACATTCTTAAACTATAGAATTACCTATGAATTATCTTCAACATAAAGAAGACAAAAATCTTGGTCCAATAAGCAAAATCACAGAAAAAGATGAAAAGATTGAAGTTATCAAGGATTTAATTTAATGTGGATCCTAAAATAATGCTGAAAATATCTCAAATTATTAAAAAGCAAGGACATTACTTTGAGCAGTAAGGCTACATCTGCTTCAAGAAAATATTTCTAATTATCTTGTATGCATATGAAAGGTGGATAATAAATAAATATTTCATTTAAATGAAATTATTTGGCAAATAATATTGAATATACCATGGTTTGTCAGAAGGATGAACTAAGCTAACTTGGAAGAAGAGTAGCGAGAGCATTCCTTAATAGTAAGGACATTTTAGCTTTTTTTAACATATTTTGGATGTATTATCATAGGAGGAAGATATTCTTGATAAAGTATATCAGCAAAAAAATAGACCCTCACTAAGACTGGAACACAGAGTCCAACAATGGACTTAAGCATAACAAATATACTATGTGTAGTAGAAGCCTGGGGAAAGTTATGTTCTGTTGTTTGTGAGACCACTATGAATCAGAAGAAATTGTGGCACATAACCTCAACACGTAGCTTCTCTAACAAATAAATGTAGAAAAATAATAAACTATAAGCATTTTACTTATTCAAAAGATAGCTTATCTCCAAGCAGAAATAGGAAATTGTGTGTTAAGAAAATGCATATCCAAGTGATTCTAGCATAGTTCTCCTTATTTGTGTTCTGCTCTGTATGAACTGATTGCTAATGCTAAAATTGAAGTGATTGGATGTTGACTCAGGGCTGGCATTTCCGAGGTCTCCACTTGGAATCTTTGCTCTTCCATTCTTTAAATCTGTCTTGTGTGGTAGTTTTGTCAAGTGCATTACATTGTTTGGTTTTCATACTGCTACTTTTATGGTTATTAATCATAGGAAGTACAACCAGAATGCTCCCTAGAAGTGAACATGGAGAGAATTCATCTTACATAATATGGAGACATAGTATGGAGAGATAAGTCCTTAAATAAGGACATCATGTTCTGTAAATGGTCAGCAAAACAGAGGGAGACTTGAGAATTGCCACAGTGACTGCAACAACAGGTTTAAGCAAAGTAACAATTGTGAAGCTGGTGCAAAATCAGGCAGTTTCATTCTGTTGTACATAGGAGTCTTATTCATGGAAGCTGATGAAGAGCATCTAGCAACAAAAATTATAATAATAACTAAGATTTATTGTAGTATTGATTGCAAAGCTCTTTTCAATATGTTGAAATTAATGTACATATAACTCATGTCAATAAAACTGCTAAATTGCATCGAAGGAAAAGAACAGATATATAATTCCATAATTGTTTGTTTTTAATTATTTGCCACTAGTGATTAAATAAAAAAAACAAAAATGACTGCCACAGGGTCAATTTGTACTCACTGCGGCTATATATATATATATATATATATATATATATATATATATTTCCAGAAAATTTTATATATATGATACATATATATATATGGCAATAAACAAGCTCAACTTTCTCCCAGAGATTGGCTGGTATTCTTGAACCACAGCCTTTGTGGCTAAAAGCCCACTGCCTCACTCACAGCACTACCAGAATCTTCATTAACCTATAGAAGGAATATATTTGTTGATGGCATATAAATATCAACAATTATGATAAATTTTTATTGTTTCAGCAGTGCTAATAATCACAAAAAACCGTTCATGTTTGAGACATGAACTATAAAATGTGGAGATTTAGTGATTCAATTAGAAGCTAACTGCTCTCCAAAATATACGCTCTCAAAGGGAAATTGCTTCCTCATCATCTTACACATATATCCCCACATAGAGTCCCGTTTGATGTCTCTTCTTTGAGAAATTGGACATATGTAAGTCCCAGTTGAAGGAGGCTGCAAATTAATGAATTCTGACTTCTCTTTGGATGATGGATCTCATATTATGAGAATTTGTTTAAAACCTGGAAAATGTTCCAAAGATGATATGGACACAATTTGCCCCCAAATATCTACTGCACCTAATTAAGTTACTTCATTTTTATGTACATTGATTTCAATTGGTAACTTTCGCCCTTGGTTTTACTGTTTGAAAAGTTAAATTAATAAATAGAAAACCCCTATTTCCATAGATAAACCTAAACTTAACTGTTAGTCCAGGTTGCCAAGAGAAACAAATTCATAGACACTTATGCTTATAAAAAGAGCTTTATACAAATAGTAATTGTATATTAAGAAAACATCCCAACCCAGTCCAGATTAAGGCCATAAGTCAGATATTAGTCCATATGCCTGATACCAGTCTATAAATTCCTTTTCAGACTTAGAGAAACAAATTCAAAGAGACTCATATGTGTATACGAGATAGCTTTATGTGAAGAGCAATCATATATTAAGAAAAATTCCAGCCCAGTCCAGATTAAGTCCATAAATCTGATATTAACCCTTATGCAATGATGCTGAATGCAGGCATATCACAGGCCAGTGAATGGAAAGTCCTGTGGATCCAGTAGCAATGGAAGCATCAGTGCTGGTGTGGGTCTCCATGTGGCTCCTGCAAATCTAGGTCTCTGGCTCCAAGAACATAACACCATGTGGCTTGTCAACAGGAATATCAAGTAGAGAGTGTGTCTCCTGCCTCCAGGGAGAAAGACAGGAGTTCCCAGAATCCTCAGGAGAAGGTCATACCCACACAGAGGCCTATTTGTCTATGAGTGCATTGACAGGATAGACTCCAGGCCTTTGATCAAGTTGACAGTAGATAGCATAACTTCCATAATAATCACTGTTAATGGGTTGATTATAATTGATAACAACTCTGCAGAACATAATACACCAGTCCTGCAGGGTTTCTGGGACTGAGATCTTTTCATTAGTACACTACCTCATTTTTCCCCCACTGAATGACTGATGATGAGTTTGAACTTCTGATCTTTTGGTTACCTGTCCCATACTCAACCCACTGTACTATTAGTACAAAAAAGTATGAATTTGGGGGATTGGTAAATCATTTTGTACTTATGAAAGTTTTAATCAGTTATCATGTATGGTCTCTCAAGCCTTGTTCTCTCTGTTGATCATATCATTGCTTATAACTATGCCTCATATCAATAAAATTTGAGATTATATACTTGATTCACACAAGTAAAATTTGACATTCCATATCACTTGCCTTCAGGAATAAAAATCCTATCCTAAGGACTCCTATAAAGTACTCACATGACAGGCTTATAATATTCATATGTACTGTAAATCAAAATTGGTATTCTAAGGTTTTATAGCGATCTGTAAATTTAGATTCCATGACACATACTTGAAGAAACTGAGTTGACATATGACTTAACTAACAGCCCAACTTTGACTTACGGTCAGTTTCTGAAGCAACAGTCACATTTTGAGAATTAGTGGAAAACTAGCTCTCCTTAGATGGAGCTTTCTACCATGCCATGTATAATTTCCTCTTCTATATAGGTCTATAATGAGGCTTTAACATTTTTGAATGGAGAGTAATGAATACCAGGTTTGTTTGTTTCTCCAATTGTTAACCAAATTTACAGTTTGCTTTTAATCTCTAGTTCACATTCATGAGCTTAAAAGAAAATTATTGAAGCTGTCATTGATTGTTTAATGTAAGTAGCTTCCTAAGTAAATGCCTTGTCAGTTTGCATTAGAATTTCTTGCCTGATTATAAAAAGAGACAGTAATTAAGTGTCTGTCTGATAATCTAAATGTTATTTAGAATTCATTAATGAAAATTGTTTATGGGTTCAAGAGACATTCCATATTTAAATTAGTTCTTTTGCCAAAAGCTAGACTAGATTTTCACAATATTCAGAAAACTCTGAGAAGTGCGGTACACTATTGAATTAAAAAAGGGCTCTAATGAAGAGAATATTTGGAAAATCCATAATTTATATTTGTTTGCCACTTTGTGGTACAATTATATCTAAATATTATTGATATTATTGGTTAATTATTAGAAAGTCGTTATATTATTGTAAAAATGAAGATATAAAACAAGAATGAGACAGAGATCTTCATTCATTCTTGTAATTACAATTCTCCAATTACAAATTATTGTACTCATGATTTTTGCTAGAGTAAGGAAATTGAATTTACTGCAAGAAATACACTTTAAATATAAATGGCAACATCCTTAAGTATAATCAAATATATAAACCGTTAAATGAAAAAGAGTTCCAGAATTTATATTCCAAAATGTTTATCTCAGTCTTTAACATTAATTAGAAATGCTAGAGAAAAATAGGTGTACTTTTTGACATTATATTGTAAGGGTAAAGATATTGTCAAGGGTTATTTTATCCTTCCCAGAGATTAAATGTAAACCCACACTCACATATCCTACAACATGTTTTAGTTTTCCTATATGTTTCAGTTAGAAGGGACATAACCCTTTAAAGAAACAAGTGTACATTAGGGTTGTATCCTTTTGTCATACTTATTTTATTGGTTTATTTAGCAAATAATCAGCAAAATGGTATTATATGAAGAATAATTCCTGACAAGCCTCAATGTCAGGATTTGTAGAAGGCTTATTAACAACCTGCAATATGTTGATCATATATATGGTGTGAAAGCTGGACATGAAAAGAGAGAAGCATTGATGTGTTAGTCTGGGTAAACTAACAAAACAAATTCATAAGCACTCACATGTATAAGAAAGAGTCTTATATACAAGAGCAATTGAACATTGAGGAAAACATCCCAACCCAATCCAGTCCAAGGTCATAAGTCCAATAATAGTCCTTATGTCTGATACTAGTCTATAATGTCTTCTTCAGACTCATAAAATGCATGCAATGACACGAAATGCAAGATGATCACAAGGCAGATGAGTAGAATGCCCTTGGATCCAGTAGTGTTGTAAAGATATCAGCAGTAGCAGTGGTTTCTAAGTGGTTCCTTCAGCTTCAGAGGTCTGGATCCATCAGGGGAAGTCCATGTGGTTTCTCATCTGGGATGTCTCACAAGGAGTCAGCCTTTTGTCTTTTCTGTATAATGTCTCCAAGAGAATGTCATCAGTAAAAAGTCTTCAAGGAAGGGAACCAAGAGAGATCTTGTCTCTGCCTCCAAGAAGGAGTTACCATTTCTCAGAAATATCAGGAGAAAACTATGCTCACATAGAGGACTCATTGACTATCTCCAGATTGACAAGCTAGACTCCACCTCTACACTCTTAATTCTCAAATTGAAACCTGGTTTGGTGACTGCCACTGTTGATGTCTTTGAATTATGGTGCAATTGAAAAATGTTGACAAGACTGAAAGAAGAACAAATGAATCTGGACTGGAAGAAGTATAGCTGCAATTCTTTGAAATTAGCATGGAAAGATATTATCACAAATACTCTAGACATATTATAAGAAGATGCAAGTCCCTAGAAAGGAACACCAGTCTTGGTAAAGAGTCATCAGAGTAACTGCAACAATGGACTCTAACATAACAATAACTATGTAGATGGCACAGCACCAATTCTTGTTTTCCTCTGTGTTACATGGGCTCCCAAAGAGTCAGATGAACTTAATAACAAAAATTATGCAAAAAGGTGGTTCTCTGATCCTCTCTCTTCATCACTTCTACCCCTGCACCTCTTTTCTACTTCCTACTTTTTGTCTTTTCCTATTCATGCCTCTCCATTAAAGAAAAACACAGAAAAATACTAGTTATAATGTGTTCAGTTTTCAATGTATTTTTATAAAAATATAAGCAGGACCAAGTTGATCACAGACTACAGACACAAATGAATCATACTCCAATATAGTATACTTTGAACTTATCAAGGCTGTGGAAGAAGTTGTGCAAACAATAATCCCACTTAATATAGTGTTGATAATTTTGATTTTTCCTAGATTCTGAACCAAATTTGATGCCACAGTTGCACATGTCTTCTTAGGAATAAACTCAATATAATTCCCAATATAATATTCCCAATATAATTATTGTCTTCATAGAACTGTTGACTTTGTTTCTAAAACTTTGTTTTTAGAATTGAATTTTAGAATAAAGTTGAATAAATGATATTGCTATGATCTTCTACCTCAGTAAAGTTTTGTAACATTCAAAGGAATTGCAATATAATATCAAAAACAATCAACAGATTTTGATTCTATATGGAAATAAAGCAGTTGATCTTATATCTAGTTATCTTTTGGGTTTGGTTTAACAGATGTATGATTGAGTGTGTGCTTCACACAAGGGATTGTGTTTGAATAACATACAACCATAGAAAAGTATGGGCCACATCCCCAGAACTCAAATACTGGTGCACTAAAGAATGGGATAGAAGATGACATACAGGTAGAATCACCCATGCTGTGCTCCTGTGGATAGATCATAAAATTAAGAGGTAAGAAAGATAATATTGAGAGACTGGGTGCTAAAAATAGATTTAATGTACTATGGTCTAGTTCAGTTCTCCCCCTGGGGGTTATGCCCACATAGAGATTATAGAACTGGCTGAAACTAAGGAAGTTCCCTGCATCTGCCCTTGGGTTTGCTAATTCCTCACAAGGTCCAGTGTGACGGTATTTGTCAATGTTCCTTGCAACCAGGATACAAGACCCAGAGAGTGCAGTAATTTCCCATTTTGCTGTCTAAATGTGGTCATAATGCCAGACTTGTGGAAAGCCTCTGAGAACTAACAACAAGACCTCACTCAGGAATTCTTCTGTCTGCTGTCCTTCTGCATTCTCAAGCCTTGCTTACTCCCTCTTAAGCCTGGAACAGAGTAACTACATCACCATTTCCTCCCCCATTTTCTCAGCTACATGTCTGCTATTGTGGGTAATAGATAATTAGACACTAGTTTTCAGAAATTAAAGAGCCTCTGGAATATTTACCTGTGACAGAACACAAATTCTGGAATTCACCTTGCACAGCGGTTTAGGAGAGGCCTGGGAGTGAAACAGGAGTGCAGCTCAGGAAAATTCAGATCCAGGTAACCCAAACCCACTCAACTAATCTGGTCCTCCTTCCCAAGTAAACAATTCAACACAACCTCAATATCAGAGCAGCCCACAAGCCAATGATAAAAGGAAAAAAATAGCTTACAATTTCAGGCTTTGTTTCTTTGTGTAATAGTCGATGTAAGCCACCAGAAACCTGGTTCATGAGCATAGCATTAATATAACAACAGAGGCAGAACAAAAATACCCAGAACATAATCTAGGATTTAAATACATACAAATAGGAAAAGCCACCAGGTGATGAAAGCTTTACTCCAAGCAAATAATTGGCTCTGCCACTTTGGGGCTCCAAAGAGGGTCTTTAAAAGACAGCAAATTGTAGCCAAGCAGGACCAGGCTCATGCCCAAGCTGAAGGATCACCCCAACCCAGTTCATCGCACGCCTACAGTTGCGAGCTTCAGCTTACTCTCTGAGGTCCTCCAGTTATGCCAGCCAAAAAGTTGCCATGGCCCAGACATACAGAAGTTTGATTCACCAACACGAAAAGGCAACGTGGGTCTCCAAAATCACTCTTACCAGTCATACAGAGAAAGATTTCAGGGCCCTTCTATATCCCCAGTATTTTCAAAAGAATATGCAAACAGCATACCTCAACAACCTCAAAAAGAAAACAAGAAAAAGGAAATGCAACAGGAAATAATTTCTAAACCTAACAACACTCATACAAGAAATAGGTGCTAATCTACAACAAAAAAAGATGTCTTCACAATGCTTCTTGGCATAATACAGTAAACAAGGGAAGCAATTCAGCATAAAGATATAATGCTTGTGATAATGAAGTTCATAATAAAGGTGATGAAGTCCACAATAGAGAGGATGAAGTCAACACACAAAAGGGAAAAACAAGAACTAATGGATGAGGCAAACAGAAGCAAAGCACAAGTTAACGGATGTCACTTGTATAAGATTTGGAAAAATTATGTCAGCGATCTTGAGGATAACCTGGAAGATTTCAACAAAGAGGAAAGATGGGTAAACAAGGTAATCGAAAGGGCAGAAGAAAACCTGAGAACAATGACTGGCAAGGAACTATAGTCAAATAATTGATCTTGCAGAAAAAAAAAACATATTCACAATATCAACAGCTAAATTACCAAGGTAATTCCTGGAAGCACACATTTCCACCTTAATGAAGATAATCAGATATTTATATAGGATTCAAAGAGGACACCAATTAGATTGAACCCCAGGAAAAATTCACCAAAGGACATAATAGTGAAATTATCCAACTTAAAAGAAAAAGAGAAAGAATTAAGAAAAGCAAAGCACACACACACACACACACCAAAAAAAATAAAAACAGCAGTCACATACAGTGGTGCTCATGTAAGAATGTATTTAGACCTATCAGCACAAACCACGAAGATAAGAGAGTGGGGTAACATTTTCTAAAAGTTGAAAGAAAACAACAACAATAATAAAATATCAACCAGAGAATCCTATACTCTGCCAGACTATGTATTAACACATTAAAGACCAGATATTTTAAAATCAATAAGCTAAAATCAAGCAACCATATCAATCTGCAGAGGTGGGGAAATAATGGTGATCCAAAACCAATTTGTAAGTTAACACATTAGAGGCCAGAAAACTCGGGATCCATTCACAATTTGCTAAGATATATGGTGAGGTAAGAGTCTTCCTGGAAAAGGAAGAACTCAAAGAATGTGCTAAAAGGCTCCCAACCCTGTGGGAAAACCTTGCTGACGCACTGTATCAAATGACCAATATCCACCAAGCACAAGCATATAGAGCAACTCCATCCAAAAGTCAATGTGTCAAAAACAACTGCCAAAGGTAACATTGCCTCAGAGGGAAAAAAGAGCAAGAATGTAGCCCCCAACATAAACACAGCATACTGACATGAAAGGGGATAGAAAAACATCCAACACAAAAGGTAAGAGATGACAACAAGGAATCCTCAGATAGTGGGAATGTCAACAGCCTGAACTCATCCATGTAAAAACAAATATTAGCAGATTGGCTCAGTAAACATAACTCACCAATCTGTTGCCTGCAAGAAACACACTCGAAGCTCACAGACAAAAATAGACTAAGAATAAAAGACTAAAATATACCAGGAAAACTGCAAATTAAAAAGAAAATTCAAGGGTTGCAATCTTAATCTTTGGCAAAATTGACGTCAAGATGCAAACCATCAAAAGAGGCAAGGATGGGCACTATATGAAGCTCAAAGGAACAACAGACCAGGAATCAGTAAGTAAAATAAATATATATCCATCTAATGAGAGACCTGAAAAATGCATCAAATGATTGAAAAGTTTGAAAAAATAAAAGACAGATTCAACAATCATATTAGGTTATATAAACTGCTATTAGAGAAAGATAGATCACTGGGAAAGGAGCTCAGAAAAGCTACTACAGAACTAAACACTATAATTATCAGATAGGTATTCATAGAGTCCTCTATCCAAATGCAAAAAAACAATCACATTTCTTTCAAGTATACATGGATAATTTTCAAAAATAGACCAAATGCAGGGACACAAGTCCAGCCTGAGTAAATTCAAACACAGTGATATTACTCAGACATCCCTCTGAGTAATCAGACTACCACACCATAAAGTTGAAGATCCGAAAAAGGACAAAAATAAAGACAAGCGTAAAGAATTGGAGGATAAATAATTTGGTGACACAAATGGATACTCCCCAGATCATAGAGGAAATTTCTAGAAACTGAAAATGAGAATACAATGTATCAAAACCAATTGGATACAGTAAAGGCACTTATCAAAGGAATTCTGATAGCAAACAATGCATATAAGGAAACAGATAAGAGATGTATGACTGATACACTATCACAAAACCTCCAGGAACTAGAGCAGGGTCAAGAGAACAATCCCTCCAATACCAAAAGAAAAGAGATAATAAAAATCAAGGTAGAGTTAAACAAGTGGAAAAATGAGATAAAAATGCAAAAATTCAATGCAGCAAAAAAAAAAAGGTTCTTTATCCTAATCAAGGAGAGGAAGGAGCGATATCAATAGACAGGATGAAGGATGAAACTGGGGAAATCACAATGGACCACAATGGGATTAAAAGGATAATCACAAAATACTATAAAATTCTGTATTCTGATGAATTCAACAGTGGTAAGACATGGTCAAATACTTGGATAAACAATCCCTCTCTAGATTTCCCAGAGAGAAGTCTAGAAGCTCAATAGACCTGTAGCAAGAGAAGAAATAGAAAGAGTAATCAAGATACTAACAAAGAAAAATGGTCCTGAATGAGGAAGCTGCTGAAAAGAATTCTACCATGTATTAGGGAAGAGCCAGCACTGTTCCTCCACATTCCAGAGGATAGGAAAAATGGCAAACTCCTAAACTCATTATTTAAAGCCAGTATAGCTTTGATATCTACACAGGGCAATGATCCCACAGGAATAGAGAACTATAGTCTGATATCTCTAAAGAACATAAATCCAAAAATCCTTAACAAAATATTGATTAATAGAATAAAAAATACATAAAGATATTTTCCTTCATGATCAAGTAGGGTTCATTCCAGGAATGCAGGGATGGTTCAATATCTGAAAAACTATCAACATAATCCCCAAAATTGATAGGAAAAAGGATAAGAATGACATGGCAATATACATGCAGAAAAACATTTTACAACACCCAACACCCATTCCTAATTAAAGTTCTCAAGAAGATAGAAATGGAAGGGAAATTTCTCAAATTAATATAAACTATTTTAGGAAAACCAACAACCAATATAATTTTCAAAAGAGTAAAGGTGAAAGAAATCCCACAAAAAAGGAGGACCAGACAAAGACACTTCTCATACACTAAAAAGGAGGATCAGACAAAGACACTTCTCATACAAACTTCTATTAAACATTGTCCTGGTAGTATTAGCTAACAGCATAAGGCATATTAAAGGTATCTTTCTTGAAGAGGAAGAGACTGAAACCATCACTTTATGCAGACTGCATGATTCTATACATTGAAAAACCCCAACACTCCACAAATAGTACTGGCAGCAATAGAGTATTATGGAAAAGTGACAGGATTCAAGATCAACGAACAGAAGTCTATTAGTTTTCTATATACAATGGACAAGACCAATGAAGAGATCAAAAAGGCAGTACCCTTCACAATAACCAAGAACAACCTGAAATATCTAGGGATATATGTATAACTAAAACCCAAAAAACTTATACAAGATAAATTACAGAACCCTACTATTAAAAGCCAAAAGCAATCTCCAAAAGTGGAATAATATCCCATGATCATGGATGAGACCACTCAATATATTAAAGGAGGCGATCTTACCCAAAGTACTAACCAAGAACTGAATGTAAGAGATCGACAACATGAGCAAATCAAAGCGACACAGCTCCTGAACAGTTCCCCAAATAGACTTCGGGCTAGGAGGGCCCATTCCCAGAACCCCAGGGCTGGAGGGGAGACAGTAAGAAAGATCAGCAGACAGACCTGGAATAATTTTGCTTTTACAGGGTGTGTGTGTGTGTACAGTTTTTTCTTTTTATATACTCTTTAGTTTTCTTTTTGTTTTGCCTCCATTATTGTTGTTTTGCCTACCTATATACAATAGGCATACATATGGGAATGGGTATGGGAAGCTAGACAAAAAGAAAGCAATGGGACTAATGGTGCCAGAGGGCCTTGGAGAGAGGAGGAAGTGGGGGAAAGGATAGATGAGCAAACAGTGCCATATACAGGGAAGCATCTAAGTAATTAAAATCAACAACAAGGGGAAGACATACATCCTGGTGGTGTTGGAGCAATGGCAAATTAGCTGAGATGAATTACTTAGAAGCAAAAGAAAGACACGTTTGATGGTGGGGCAGAAGGAAGGGAAAAGGAAAGTGAAAAGCAAAGCTATTGATAGAGGTATAGACATAGGTGTGCACTTACATAAATATACTATTTCATAAAAACAGAGATATTGGCCTATGTACATATATTTGTATGGAAATACATGAGGAAGTGGATGAACTTTGGGCCGCTACTCAAGCATTCCGTAAACTCAAGAGCACTTTGTTCTAACAAGTTGGCATTCTGTGATATTCACCATCTTGACACAATCTCTGAAGAGAAAATGGATGAATAAACAAATGTGGTGAAGAAACCTGACAGGGTTAGTTTATCTAAAGATACAGTGTTTGGGATCTTAAAGGATTGAGTTTAAATAAGAGATCATCTAACAGAGAAGCAAAATGCTCACAGGAAAGAAGCACACCAACCTGTGCGATCATGAGGTGCTGAAGGATATAAGTATCAGATGACCCAAAACAAAAATTACAAATATATGTATATTATTGAGAATGAGGAGGGTCAGAGCAGTGATCCCAAACCCATCTGTAGAAAATAGGACACCCCCTCACAGAAGGGTCACAAGGAATGGATGGGTCAACCAAGGCACACTATAGGACTGATGGAACACATGATCTACCTCTATTTCTTTGAGCTTCCCTCTCCCACCACTATCATGACCTCAGTCCTGGCTAGACCAGAGTATGTACTCTGTACAGGTCAGAGCTCACTAAACATGGAACTCAAGTCAGATAAACCACCTAGGAACAGAAATAGAAATAGAAGAACTAGGAAGGTAGGGAGAAGGTGGGGGGAAGAGGGGAGAATGGGGGAACTGATCAGAATGATAGGTACATATCCCCTTCCTTCATGTGGGACCAACAACATAAATGTGGGTTAAGGGAGATAGCTGTCAGTGCAGGATATGAAAATAGTAATAATTTTTAATTGATCAAGGAGTCATGGGGAGAGGGGGAGGTGCAGATACCAAGAGCTCAAATAGAAAGTAAATGCTTACAAAATAATGATGGCCACGTATGTACAAATGTACTTGATAAAATTGATGTATGGATTCTCATAAGATCTGTAAGAGCCCCTAATATGATGATATTTTTTAAAAGAACAATGATAAAGTATCATGATATGATTTTTTCAGGCGAGACTTCATGATATAGGGGGCTAGAAGTGATCCCTTAGATAAAATATCTTGTGTTTTTACTCACAGAGGCTCCCTAATGTAGTAAAGTCTATACTAAAACCTGGAAAATAAAAAATATATGATCTGGGCACATTTATATTATATCCAGAATTCTAATGCTACACAGGAGCAGTGAACCATTTATGATCTCCACGTCCTATCCAACAATTTTTCCTGTATGGATTTGAAAAAGAAGGTAGGGTTAGTGCAGCATTAACCTATGTGTAATTGTGAACAGCGTTCACTAGAATGAAATCCTTCTGGGTATAAAATAAACTCTTTGGAAGGCAGAAGAGGGAAGCTCAGTGTCAAGAAGAGTAGAGTTGGGCCTTCCCTCTGGAATCCCAAATCTCTAAGTGGTTCAGAGGAGCAACAGCAAAGGAAGGAACAGGAGGACAGAACGGAGAAGTCAATTTCCCAGACCCAGGAATAAGTGCAGCTCAATGCTTTGGGGCAGGAGGTTGGCTATAGAATAGGGTGCCTTTGGGCATAAAGTTGGGTGGGGAAGGGGCTGACCATGCTACCCACAGAGCTGAAAGCAGAGTGCCTTCAGACTTACTGGAGTGGGGTGTCTCCGTGCACTTAATTTAGGTAGCTGAGATTGCTCACCCAGGTCCCTTGAACTGAATGTTTTAAATAGTGACTTATAGTGGAGTGATAAGCTGTCTTGGGGCACTGATTCACCATCGAGAAATAACTTTGTAACATGTCCTGTTGAACAACTTTTTCTTGAGTCTTTCTCACATGAAATACAACCTATCAACCCCATTAATAACTCATTTAACCAATGTGTTGTCATTGCCATTGGTGTGAGAACCTCGAGAAAAAGTAGAGCCTGTTGTATATGACAGAAAAGGCTGCAAGGCTACCATTGTAGAACCACATTATTCATAGAACTCACAATACGATGCTGGAACTGAATACACAAACTGGTACTTACAGCATGTATGTTTTGCTTTTGTTCTTAATATTGTTTATTCATTTACTACATTGTCCATATGAGGAAGACACAGTTATTAGAACTGCCATATCCCCATTTTATAGTCAAAGACCTTGAGGATCAAAGAGAGTAAATAATCTCTCCCGTATCATGCTGCAGTGGACAAGACTTCATTTTGAACATAGGAAAGTTCAAGAAAAAGCAGAGCCAATGTTCTATAATACTTCTTGAGTGTTAGAAGAAAAGTATCAGATGATGACCAGAAGTGATGAAGCAATAGAATTTACATTTTGAAAAGTTTATAAGCTGTTTCTGAAATAATTTGTTTTATTTCAAGCGTAATGAAGTTCTAGCAAACTGTTGTCAACACATAAATCTCATGATATTATGGCCATCTAAATACTTCTCTCTTTATGGTGTGGGGAATAAATTACAATGAAAAGTGTTCAGTGTGTCCAAATGAAAGAAGAAAATAATGATATGAATTATATATTACAATAAACAAGTGTTATGGGAAAAAAGAACTATATAGAAGATTGAATCTATATAAATTATTAATTTGATGTTTATTTTGGTATAAAAATAAAAGAAACAGCATGACTTTCACTTTTAAAGTTCAAGATATTAGGAGACAAGGGAACAAATTGTTCTGCTCATTGAGATGACAAATAAAATCATCTATTTCATGTAATGTTGAAGATATCTGTGAAATTATCATATATAAATGTTCCTAGAAAGTTCAACATATAGATCTGAAGATAAAAAATGTTATCCAATGAAATGATTTCATCATTTGTTTATCAGGATTTATAGAACTTATTATCTGCTGAAACTATTATCCTGGCAAGATAATGATGAACTTCAGAGACAAACAAGGTTTCAGCTGATACTTACAAGAGAAAATGGGTCCGTGAACATCTAACCATGCAAGAAGGTCAGTTCCACATTGCTGTTTTCCACCAATTCCTACCCATAGCAAGCTCATATGTTAGAGTAGATCCATGCCATAGACATCCCTGTGGAGGAGAACTTGAAGGAAAAGTCTACTGACAAGAAAGAATGACAAGAGCATGTATACTAAGACAGTGTCTTGCTATCGGAGAAAAAAACAGTGTCTGGGGTTTTAAAAGGTTTCCTGAAAAAAACAGTTATTTAAGTAAGATTTTGGCTAAGTCTACTGGAAGGAGAACACCAGTCCACCAGCCCATGTAATGCAATATTTGAAAATAATAAAAGGAAAGATCAGAGGAGAAAACTATATTAGAGTTTAAATTCTGAGCACCCAGTTTGCAAACCGTGACAGATGACAAAAAAATCCAATGAGTGGGCCCTGATATAGTTGGATAGTGCAGTGGATTATTCATTGGTTTTTCCAACCACGACACTTGCAGTTCAAAACCACTAACTTCTCTGTGGGAGAAAGATACGGTTTCTACATTTGTAGAAAGTTAGTCTTGGAAACCCACAAAGGCAGTTCTACTCTGTCCTGTAGTGGTGCTCTGAGTCAGAATTAATTCAATGGCAGTAAGTTGTTGTTAGGACATGGTAGAACTGCCCCTGTAGATTTGGAAACTAAGCCTATATTGTAGTAGAAAACTTGCTCTTCCATCTACTAGTAATATCTCACTGCTGACCTTGGCATTAGCAGACCAGTATATAACCACTATGCCACTACAGTTGTGAAAACCCATTATCTACTTGCAGAATCCCCATGCAGATTCAGATTCTACTGAATTCTTTCAGAACAAGATTATGAATAGACTTGACTTCAGACAGTGCATTGAAAAATGGATTACTGCAAACGTAGGTAAGCTACAATTTAACACAATAACATCTGTCTTCCCTTTAGACCTTTTTTAATTCCAGTTTCTATTATCTTCAGCTTTCTCTTGGATTTAGGTTTTACTGTGTTTTATTTAGCTTTTGTTGGAATTTTTGTATTATTTTCTTTATATGAAATCCAGAATAGAGACAGAAGCTAGATTAGGAGTTCTCTAGGGTATTGCCAGGGAGGTAAAGGGTAATGGGGAATTGATAATAATGGGTACAAGAAGGAAGAAAATTCTCTACAATTTATTGTAATAATTGCACCACTCTTTTAATATATTTAAATGATTGAATTGTTTAAAAATATATCTATAAACTTATAGGAACTTTTATTTTAAAAATTATCAAAATGCAAAAGAGAGAAACAATATGGATACCCAGAGTAGAGCTGCGTCCATGCCTCAACTGATGCTGACAAGATGCACTAGCTATTCAGAAAGGCTTCAACAAGCGAATGCATTAAATTATTTCTAACAGTCAGCATATTTCCATTCTTCGAGCACTCAGTACATTTTCATTCATAAAGAAAATGTTCAATAAATGTTTATTAGAATAATAGCTTATAATTAGTTTGGAATTTGTAAACAGCAACTGTAAGTCTCACCTACAAAGCACATAGAGAGAGAAATGAATTTGAAACTAAAAGTCATATTGCACATAAACTGGGAATACCTCATTAGAATAAATCTACCTGTTTTTGTATTTTGTAGTTATAAGCCTGAACAAGCATTTTAATGTGTTTTCTAATGACTTCAGTGACAATTAGGCTTATTATTCATTGTTTCTAAAGACCTTTCTGGTCCAGGATAATATGAATTGCTTCCTTATTTAGCGGGTTGATAATGACTTCATTTCCCTTAAAATATTTCATTTAAAAATGTATTTATTGTTTTCTACTTATAAACAGAAGTAAAAGCTTGAATCTTATCCAACAGGGAAAATTGAAAGGATTATTTTTTTAATCTCATGACAATGCTACAGTGTAAATAGCAGAAAATAAACTAAAAGATGATTTGTTCAAAATAAAATATAAAAGTCTAATATATTTATTTTGTTGGTTGTATATGTGTAGTGTGTGTGTGTGTGTGTGTGTGTGTGTGAATTAGAGCTGGTCAAAATAAATTTTCCAATTTTAGAGAGAAATATAGAAAGCCATTGTGAATTTGAATGCATTTGCACAAACCAAATAATTTTCCTTTGTAGTTGTAAAATAGAGAAAATGCAAATATAATCTTGCAAGTATGAATATAATCCCAGTAATAAATCGGTAATATTTAACATGCAGAAAGTCTCCCTATACTGTCTATATCATATGTACAAATGAGTATGATTTAATGCTTCTCCAGATATATACACAAGCATCCAAATAGGTCTTCAATACTATAAGAAGTCATACTGAGCTAAGTTGTTGGTGGGTTTTCCCATCCCCTGTGTGGTTAGTAGTCCCATATTATCTTCATATGCCACCAGGACTTGCAAAAATTAAACATTGGTTTAAAAATGATTCAGTTTGCATATTTTATCACATTTGAAAAACATTTCTTACTGCAATGCATTTCTCTACAACTTGCTTACTTTTTCAAAACATATTCATTGGATTCAACACTTTTAATGTTCATTTATTTAAGTTACCAATTTTTCATTGTATACATTCTTACATTATAAATTAATATATAAATATAAGCTTGCTACCATTAAGTCAATCTCAACTCATAGAAAACCTTTGTAGAGTTTCTGAGGCTATAAATCTTTGACATAAGCAAATAGGCTCATCTTTATCTTGAAGAACACATGAGAAGTTTGAACAGCCAACCTTGAAGCTAGCAGCCTAATCCCCAGTGGCACAGTGATAATATAGATATAGATATGGATATGGAAATAGAGTAAAATAATGTAATGTATACACATATACACAAACATTTATACACATACGCAATAAGAATACTAGTGGCATATGGTCAACAGTCAGTCGTTAACCAAATGTTGAGTAGATCAAAGGAGACTGATTTAATCAGTTTCTGTCAAGATTATGAACTTAGGAATCTATTATGAGGTTCTACTTTGTCCTATAAGGTAGCTATGACAGAGAGTAAACTCTGAAGCAATGGATTATTTTGTGGAATACATAAATAATTATTCTATGATATATATATATCCAATTGTTTCACTTTCTATTATAATGCCAGGAAAATTCTTATGTACAATTCCCAGTGTATAGTACTAGAAATGGATCTAAAACATGATAGGACTTGTATGGTGAACTAACAGTTAATAGTATTGGTGCCTTAACATAGGATGAAGGTTTAAACACTCCAGTTACTCTGTGGGAGACAGATGTAGCAGTACCTTTCACAAATGTTAAGTGTTGACAATCCTATGTGGTGTTCTGCTCTGTCCTGTGTAGTTGCTATGAATAGGACTAGACATCGTGGGAATGAGTATTTTTTTGGTTTTTGGTATTTTTTGGTGGGTATATAATGAATTTTACTAAATAAGCCAGTTTTCCTTTTTTTCCCAAAATGGCTGTAATCATTTGCACTGCATCAGTCAGTAGGATGAAATATTTCCTTGGTTCACTTCGTTTTAACGCCTTACTATAGTTTCAGTTGATGCTGCTCTGGGCAGTCCTCCTGTTCCTTTTAGGAATTGCTATCTTTTCCTACAAGTTTATAGTGCATTTAAAGCAATTAAGAAATAACACTTCCATCAAATACAAAGAAAATATGAACTAAGATATACTACTGGTGGGCCTGCATGTAATTTGCTAGCATATTAAAAAAGTCGATGGGATTTTTAACAAAATACAACTTCTTCACATTGTCACCTTACCTGTTAACATGTTAAAGAGGTCTTATGCATCATATTTACCCAATGTATTGTGTCATCTGATCTCTTGATTGCTGTTTTTTGATGAAGTCCATCTTTACTTATGATGATGCTATTAATGGTCAAATTTTAAGGATTTTAGTCTTCTTTATATTGAGTTGTAATCCATACTGAAGGTTGTAATCCTTGATCTTCTTCAACAAAGTCTTCAAGTCCTCCTCAATTTCAGAAGCCAGGTTATGTCATCTGCATATTGCACATTATTAATAAGCCTTTCTCCAATCTTCCTATAATCCAGTCTTTCAACAAATTTGGTCAGCATTCATATAGAAAAAGTATAATGAGGGGATACAACCCTTTCAGTCAACTTGCCTGATTTTACACCATGTATATTTTTGTTCCTTGTTCATTTCACACAACTGCCTCTTGATCCATGTGCAACTTCCCCATGAACAAAATGAAGTGTTAATAATTTCCATTCTTCTCAAGATTATACATAGTTTATTATGGTCTAACAGTCTTTGCGTAGTCAATAGAAGAGAACATCATATATTTCTGGTAATCCTGCTTTCAGGCAAGACCCATCAGCAAGGACATCCCTTGGTCTATATCCTCTTGTGTGTCTGGCCTGAAACTGACAGCTCCCTGTTAATGGGCTCCTGCAACCATTGTTGGGGGAGCATCAGCAACATTTGACTTGCATCTGATAGTAATAAGATTATTATATAATTTGAGCATTCTCCTGGGTCACTGCACATATGGTGTTTTTTCAGCCAGTTGGCAAAGTAGCTGTACTTCCAAGTTTCCAGACACAGATAAGTGAGTGCTTCCAATACTTCCTCTGTTCATTCAAACCTGTCAGTTGGAATTCCATCAAATCCTGAAATACTATTTTGTGCTAATGGTTTCAGTGCAGCTTGGGATTCTTCAGTACTATTGGTTCTTGTTCATATGCTACCTTTTTAAATAGTTGGAATTATGTCTAGTTTTATTTGGTACACTAATGGGTGTTTTTTCATCATCTTTTGATATTTCCTGACATTCACTATTTTATGCATAGAACCCTTCAACATTGCAGCACTAGCGAGGGTTTTTTTTAGTTCTTTTAAATTAAAATATGCTTAGCATGTTCTTCCTTTTTGATTTTCTAACTCCAAGTCTTTGCACATTTCACTTTAATATTTATCTTTGTCTTCTTGAACTGTCATTTGAAATTTTCTCTTCATCTCTTGACTTAATTTATTTCTCAATTCTTCCATATACTTTATTGAATGCATAATTCAGAGAAAGTTGAAAAATTACTTCTGACATCAGTTTTTCTCTTTTCTTTTGTTTCTCTCCTTTAAATTACCCCCCTCGCCCCCATGAATGATGCTCCTGATGTCCTCCCAGAGCGCATCAGGTCTTCTGTCACTCGGGTTCGATGCTTTAAATCATTTTTAAAGATGTTCTCAAAATTCAGGTGGAATGTTTTTGAGCTTGTGTTTTGATTCTCATAAACTTGTTTAATTTTCTTCAATTCACATGAATTTACATAGAAGAAATGTTAACGGCCGATATTGAGTTTCTACACAGATGTAGTCAATTTGATTTCTGAGTATTTCATTGGGAGAAATCTATATGTTGGGATACATTTTTTTGTTGGAAAAAGCATTCACTATGATCAATTTAATTGGTTTTTGCAAAATTCTATCATGCAATTTCCAATTTTTTCAAACCAAGACCATATTTTCCAAATACTGTTTCTTCTGCTATGTTTCCCAATTTTACATTCTAATTCCCAATAATTATTAAAGCATATTTATTG
Organism: Nesogale talazaci; assembly: GCA_004026705.1. NCBI lineage: Eukaryota > Metazoa > Chordata > Mammalia > Afrosoricida > Tenrecidae > Nesogale > Nesogale talazaci. Next base: position 23,494 of record PVJH01021794.1, read on the forward strand.
CACATTTTAACAATTTCAGACTGAAGACATTGATTTAAATAATAACATTTTAAAAAACATTTTAAAAAACTGCTATAGAGTAGAACTACTTCTTTGGGCTTGTACGGTTGTAAACCGTTAACAAAATAGAAACCACCATCATTCTCCTCTTCTCTTCCAGGAGCCCAGGGTATATTCAATACACTGATGCACTCCAAATTCTCCTCCAGGTAATGATTGATTCTACAAGCACGTTGATAGTACTTTACCTTAGCTTACTTATCCACCTAATCGTAGAACCACAAACAAGCATCGCTGTTATTGATGATATTGTGTTATTCATTAGAAATTGTCCTATTGGTTAGAAATGTGAATTCTGTTTAGACTTTCTAGACTTAAATCATCCATTAATCACTTAACTGTCATGATATAAAAGTCAAATTATCTGTTGCCTATGCCTACAATGTAATACCTCTATCAGGAGTCCTCAAAATTTTCAAACATGGGTCCAGTCCCTCAGACTGTTGGAGGGCTGGACTATAGTTAAAAAAAACTGTAACAAATTCACTGTGGGGGGGCCGGGATGAGTCAGCTGCTAAGCAGGACAGGCAGTGGTGGTAAAAAACACCAGGTGGCCGAATAAATGTCCTCGACTGGCTGTATGTGGCCCACAAGCCATAGTTTGAGGACTCCTGAAGGGTAAATGATAACGCGTTTGGGTTTCTGTGGATTTGTTTACCTCACTTACACAGGCTAGCAAACATATTATGGTTTCAATTTTTACACGTTACACCCTCAGAATGGTCATTTGTCTACAGTTATTTTAATTTGACACATTCCTCTCTATATTATTTTCTTATTTTAACATTATTTATAAATCCCTAGCAAAGTAATTTCATCACTCAAATTCCATCATAAATGTTTAAATTTCACAAGGTTACTTTGCCTTTAAAATGCAGTTTACTTATGAATAATTTATGATTTCTTTTTTAACAACATATTTTACAGTTTCTATATCCTCATATAAACAAATTCAAAGGTAAAATCATAATGTCAACTTTACAATATGACATTCCTTGCATATTAATAACCTTAATCTCAAAAAAGAAACAAAAGTCATTTTTATCTCTATTACTTCAATGAGAATTTGAGTCAATAGATTGTTAAATGAATAGCATGGTCTAGTAAGACTCTTTGCATTTCTTTTAATCATGTCCCAAGTTTAAACATGAATAATTTAATGAAATCAATTGGAAATAAATAGTGCTCTGATAAGATCTTTTATTGTCAGGGAATGTTAAGTAGTCTCCATAGTTTTAATGTTTTATTTGTCTGCTTCTGAGCCTTTCTGTCTCTAATAAAATAGCTATTTTGTTGATATCATTCTAGATAGAATTACAAGTGCATGGATATACATTTTCATGAATAATTTGACAAGAAACTTCACATAATATTCTAGGTCAATTGGTGGAATGAATATGTATTGGAGACACTGCCTCTTTGGTGTTCTCACCTCTCTATAAGTACCTTCCGTCTGCCTGCAGGGCAGATATGGCATCTGCAATGTGCATAAGAGTGTTTTATTCAGCCCTTGTATTTACTAGTAGGGTACCTTACTTTGTAAACGGCATCTGAAGTTTTAGTTTACTATCTGCTTTCTCTATGTAAAAGTTTATTTTAGGAATCGTCAAATACACTCAATTGGATCTCTGTACCAATTCGAGATTGCATTTCATAAGATATTGCTCTACAAATTTGAGCAGTATCTAAAGTCATTAATTTTACAATTGATATTATTTTAGTTAGAGATATACAGCATAGAATTGCCTTGTCCTGTTTGAGAAAATCTTCTCTTTGAACTTCAAGGTTTTTTTTTTTTTTTTGGGGGGGGGGGGGGGGGGGGGGCATCACTGCCCTCAGGTGGTGGGAGTAGGAGGTCCAGTCTTTGCTCCGTGGAGTTGGAATCGAACCTCCATCCCAGTGGGCCACAGTCCCGTGCACAACCACTACGCCACCAGGGCTCAGTCGAACTTCAAGTTTTAAAAAATGACACGCGAAATGTAAAAATAAGTGGGCTCAAATTATTTCCATTAACATTTTTATCAAAGCCATTGCTTTATTTTAATTTTGAAATTGCAACAATGCAATGATCTTAGGAGACCCGGTAATGAAGTGGGTCATGAGTTGGACTGATACCTGTGAGACCCGCTGTGCAGAGACAGCGCGGCTTCCACAGAGGCAGCCGGGGTTCATGGCTCCCACACAGGAGTCCAGCCCCAAGAGCCCATCGGGGAGCTCGGCTCTGCCCTGCAGGGCTGTTCTGTGTCAGAAGCAAATCGATGGCAAAAAAGATTCTGAGCAAGAAAATATCGCATAGGTATTATTTTATTAGCCTAATTCTATGCAGTTTTACAATTTCATGTTGCTCAATGTTAAATTACTCAAAATTAAAGATTGATAAACAATGCAAATCACTGCTATTTCATCCAACTGGTTTTCAAATTTTAACATATTGGCTAAATCATCTAAACCTTGTATCCTTGTCCAAATAGTGGAAATCCTTAGATTATGGTACAAATGATAAAATCAGCTGGAAATATAACTTCATAGAAACTGCTTAAAATTATACTTCCTTTGTCTATTCCTAAAATGCAATATATCACTAATTGCCTTAAACTAAAAATTATCAGAAAAAGATAGTTAGTATTTAATCTATTTAAAAAATAATATCCCCATATAAAAGTTTTCATTGCAACTCCAGGTCGGATAGCAAAATCGGCTAGACCAGGTGATGTACATTTGAGTCAGAAATGTGGGAATTTAGGATAGATAATCCCTTGAGACTAGTGGGGAATGGTGACACTGGGAGGGTGGAGGGATGACAGAGAAGAAAGGGGGAACAAATTTCTGGAATCTAAATGTGATTTCCTCTCTGGGGTGCGAACAATGGAGGGGGGTGAGTGAAGTGACACACTGGATAGTGTACAATATGAAGCGGTAATAACAATTTGTAAATTACTGGAAGTTCATGGGGGAGGAGAAGGGAGAAGGGGAAATATAGGGAGTTGGAATTTAAAAACATAAAGAACTAGAGGAAAGAGGGAAAGAGCAACTTATACTGGAGGGGTTCAGGTAGAAAATGTTTGTAGATGAATGTGGCAACATGTTTAAAAGTATGCTTAATATGAACAATGTATTGAATGTTGTAAGAGCCCCCAATAAAATCTATACTTAAAAAAATCCACTTGGGAAAGAACTCCAAGTTGAACACTTTTATGTATCAAATAATTTCACTTCAAGCATTCAAAGCAATTCAACTTACAAAAGAAATGCATTTTATGTAAAATTGTGCTGGGTTCTAAAATATAGTCAGACTTACAGATAGTGGGGTCAGAGGTGCTGAAAACCTTAGAATAAATAATCAGTCTAATAATGCAACAATTAATTTATCCACTAATTAGTCTTTGGGGTAATTTTGAAACATATTTTGTATATATGTACCTATGGGAAGCCTTTTAATGAAGAAAACATCTAATTACACAGAGTTTTAGCTGCTTGTAACGATTCAGCCTGTGTACCAACCTCGCTGGTGTACCATAGTATACTGCTATTGCCTCCGTGATGAGATCTGCTCGGAGAAAGCAAGCAGTCGAAAGGAAGTGTCTAGAGAGTTGTGCCCTACTTGGTATAGGTGGACACCTTGTCAAAGCTGTTTTGAGTTTCTGCTGGATCTGGACTCTGCATCTGGGTCATCATCAGTTTGGTTCTTTGGATTTGGGTCAGTAATTTGCCACATTGCCCATAAACACTGGGACTTGCTAGCCCCTATAGCCATTCCTTGAGATAAATCTCTCTCTCTCTCTCTCTCTCTCTCTCTCTCTCTCTCTCGCTCGCTCGCTCTCTCTGTCTCTCTCCCTCTCTCTCTCTCTCTACACACACACACACACACACACACACACGAAAGAAATTTCCATTAGTTTTGCATCATTAAAAAATGCAGTCTAGGGCTGAGCCCCGGTGGCATAGTGGTTGTGCGCGGGACTGTGGCCCACTGGAACAGAGGTTCAATTCCAGCAGTGGGGCTGGACCTCCTTCTCCCACCACCAGATAGCAGTGATGCCAAAAAAGTAACAACAAAAAAATGCAATCTAAGACGCCCACCTTCCTAAGACATTTTTTATAATTAAAATGGCTAAATTGTAATGTAGATAATAAATGGGTTATAATAATAAGCTAAAGCTCTATTCCTTAAAGAACATTTTAGAACTACTTTCTGTATCTGAACAATAATTATTGAAATGTGCATTTCTATTCAAACACAAACAGAAAATTAATTTAAGACATTGCTTTCCTCAATATTTCAATGACTGTGATCTATCAGAAATGTAGAGTGAATCATTTATTAATTTTACTCATCTGCACACATCACACATAACTCTCTCTTTGAATTTTTGCTTATATGCTATGTGCGGGCATGCATCATTCTCCTTAAAAGTGACACAATAGCATTCAGAAGATTAGGAGACTGAAAAGGACAGTGGTTTTATTTACAACATTGCCATGAGAGGTTAACTCAACTTAGTTGGGGAAATATTCATTTGAAAATAAGAACTAACATGAACAAATCTGTAATTACAGACTTTCAAATTCACATGTACATATTATATGCTATTTTTTACACTTAATTGTGGTAGAAAATCATTACAAGAAAATATACCCAAATGGATTTATGATACAAATAACTTATAGATTTGATATTCAGTAACATAACATATAATTAACTTAATTTATTGTAACTTAAAGCATGTGAGATGAGAGTAAAATGCATTTTGGGGGAGGGTATCACTGCCCTCTAGTGGTGGGAATAGGAAGCCCAACCAATCTTTGCTTCTGTCAAGCTGCTGCTGGATTTGAACCTCCATCCCAGTGGGCCGCGGTCTCACGCACAACCCCTATGCCACCGGGGCTCAGCCAAAATGCATCTTTTTATTGAGTGATAATGCACTTTTCTGTAATAGAGAAACTGAATCTCCCACCTTGGTAGACACCAAGATGCTAACCATAAGATCCATGGTTCAAACAAACTAGCTGCTATGTGAGAAAAAGATAATTTATTCTCTTGGGAACTCCTTTTAGTGCTGCTATGGGTTGGAATTGATGACAGTGGGTTGGGTTTGAGATTGGTATTTTTGTGTCAAACAGATGAAAGCATACTCTATATCCTATAGAGATGTGGCCAATTGGATATTTCTGTTCTTCTACTATTATATCATAAAATATGATGTGCAGGATAATTGGATCTCATCATGGCAATAATTACAGTCATTCTTATATGTCACTTTAATAATAAAGATTATTGAACAATAGCCAAAAGTGTCTGCCACCGCTGCTACATCCCAGGTGTCAAACTGTTCACCCTATTTATTGTCATCTTTCTCACACAGCAGCTTTGGGCCATTTACCATTCAGGAGGATCATTTTCTGGTTTCTTACAAAGTATTCACCTCAACCCCAACGTGTTCATGCTGAATTAGATTATGCAGTGCAAGTATAGGAAAATCTTCACTTACAAATATTTGCCAGATGATAATTTTGTGCTACCAAGTTTGCTTTGCCTTACTTTTTGCTTTAGATCAATGTACTACATTTCTTTTCATCCTGTACTCTTTGAAGAAATTTCCATTTTACTATTTACTTACTAGTAAATAGTAGATTATTGGTATAATTGCTCCTTAAAATGACATGAATTAATTAATCTCATTCTCTAGCTAGTTGCATAAGGGTAAGGATGTCAGGATTAAGAAAATTTAAGAAAGTACTTATAAAAGGGGAAGAAATAATAAATATACCTTAAGCTTTACAATTTGTATGTCTACCTAAGCAATATCTGAAAAAATCAGGCATGTGCTTATTAAAAAATATATTTCTCTTGTTTGAACTTCAGATAAGACACACGATGATGTTCTAGAAAAGAAGGAATACACATAGTTATGAAAAATTATTTTTCTTTGCAGTTAGCAATGTAGCCTTTTCTATTAATGCAGAATGTTTTCCTGCCTGCTAACTTAGCCTGGAAATAACTGACAATATTAAATGATAAATATTTCACTTTTCAGAAGCCACATTAGGGTAGCTGGCAGTTTATATCATAAAGCAGTGCTGTTTAAATTCATTTAAGTTACATCTATCGTGTAGTTTGAGTACATTTAGAGAGGAAAATGAGACTGTGTTGTGACCCTTATGCTCAAAGTCAATCACAGTTTTATTTGGTACTCATTCTGGGCATCCTGGCTTATAAGGATATGTTAGCACACTGAGCAGACTTCATGGCTTCATTAGCATATCTTAACGTTTTCACATGGGGCCTGGCTTTTACTCTTCCTTCAGATATTGTTTTATTATTTTAATTTTGTTTGTTCTCTGGCACATTCTTAGATATTCTTTTCCTTTCAAATTTAAAACAAGCTTATTATCCTATAAATATTTCCTGGATAAATAGAATTTTTAAATGTTCACTACTAAACACAAACAGGAATAGACTTTCAATTTCATGTTTCAAATATAGGCTTACCATATTTTCTGCAACAACCTTTCACAAGGAGAGCTCGAACAGCTAAAAGGTAATTTCTCTTTACCGATACTTTAAAAATATGCATACTTTTTTAAATCTAAAAGACTGAGGTGGTGGAATTCCCCACTCAGGATACCTGCAATCTAATATTCCTGCCACTGCAAGACAGTTTATCAACTGGCTAGTTTATCATCTCCTCAGGGTCATTCCCTCAGTGCCATTGGGTCGATGCCATCTCACAGTGACCCTGTAATAAAGAGTACAATTGCCCTGTGAATGTCCTAGGCTGCAACTTGTTTTGTTTTGTTTGCTTTTTGGCGGCATCACTGCCTCTGGTGGTCTTGGGAGCTACCCAGTGCTGCTCCTGAGAGCAGCCTCTGGATTTGATCTGCCAAGCCCACAGGCCACAGTCCCGCACTCAACCACTTATGCCACCGGGGCTCAGCCCTAGATAGCAACTTTTTAAGGAGAAGAAAACCCCATCTTTTTCCTGAAGAACAGCTGGTGGTATTGAACTTCTGAATAGATGGTAGCATTGACCTTGCAGCTAGCAGCCCAATGCATAATCACAATGCTACCAGGAGCCTTCGGGGGCCATTGCTCTTACCTCTTAAAGGATCAAAGTGCACAACTAAAAATACATGAGTTCCTGTCTTGGACTTTTCCAAGATTATGATCCAACTCCTTATAATGCTATTTTGAAGTAGCATATTATTTTAATTTTATAATAACACCAATTTTCCACATACAAAATAAAAGATCTTTGTTTCCAGATCAGAAGAAGCAGTGTGATAGATTGCGTCAAAGTGAAAATTCTGGAGCCAAAAGGTCTGTGTTCAGATCTTGTTCTACCACTTAGTATTGGGAGACCCTTCTTGACCTCTATGGTTCTCACTCCATCTGTGACATGGGGGCTCCTTCTCTCTTTGACTATAGCTAACGATATCATCTGGCAGATTTGTTATGAGCTAACATGTTCTAGTGATGGGGACGTGTCTGATCCATGTATTATGTATCACTCTGTAGTGTTTGTGAAAGAGAAGGCACTGATAGTATGGGGGTGGTGGGGGAATTAAAAAACTGCTAGCTGAAAGGCCAAGGGTTTGAGCCCTCAACCTATTTCCTAGAAGAAATATTTGCCCATCTGTTTCCATAAATCCTTTCTGATTCAAACCTTTTCAGTTCCTTGGGGTCACGAAGGGCACGCTTAGACCTAGTAGCAGTGGGATTTTTAGGTTGTTGTCTGTGAAATAAATCAAAATTTTGGCAACCAACTACACGGAGGAGGATGGACCAAATGAACTTTATATGTAAAACATGTTTCTTTTTTTTTTTGGGGGGGGTGGGGGTCGCATCACTGCCCTCTGGTGGTTGTGGGAGCTACCCAGTGCTCCTCCTGAGAGCTGCCGCTGGATTTGAACCCCCAAGCCCACGGACCACAGTCCCGCACTCAACCACTTACACTACCGGGGCTCAGCCCGAAATGACATATTTTCTTTTAACATTTTTTTCTTTTTTGCGTCACTGCCCTCTGGTGAGAGTGGGAGGCCCAGCCTTGCTGCTGCTGGATTTGAACCACCAAGCCAATGGACTGCAATCCCGCACTCAACCACTACACCACCCTTAGGGCTCAGCCCTAAGTCGTGCTTCTTCTAAACCACCCTTTTTCTAATTCTTAGCACTGTACCTTAGTACAATTTATCTTTGATGAATATATTTTTAGAATTCATATTGGGGCAGAAAGAATGTAAACTTATCTGAAATTAGGGACTGTAATTCTACAAAACATTAGAAGTAATGGTCGGGGAGTTTGTCTTCCAAACAGGATCACTAAGTGTTCTGAGCCATAGGAAGAAGACAAAGGTGCAATTAACTTGAAAAAAAAAACACAAAAGGAAAATCATGCATCAAACTTTAAATATTGTCAGGACAGCTTCTGGGGATTGGACTGGCTGGAGTGAATCTTGAACCATTCCAACACTGTGGCTTCCCCTGAGATGGGGGTCGATGTGGACACCAGGGATGGGGCACTGTGGCAGTCATGTGCTTATGTTAATTTTATGATCGAAATGTAGGGGTGGAGTGTAGCCTGTTAATCTGGAGATAGCCATTGGGTAGACAATGAGGCCTCTATATGGGCATGACTTTCTCCTGAGACTTCTGGGAAATCTCGCGATATTTCCCTCATGAAGATGAGAAGCTATCTTGCCCAGTTGTTGGGAGTTAGTCTCAGAGGCAATGAGTCATGGAAAAGACAAGATGGTAGCATCCGAGAAGCTGAAGGAGCCAGCAGAGAGACCACACAGCTTTGACCTGATGGAGCCAGACCTCTGAAACTAGAGCGGAGTGCTGTTGATGGACCCTGAGCCCTGGAAGCGAGGAGCCATGGGGAGACCCCTGCCAGTACCAGAATTCTGCACCCACTGACCTGTGACTTCGTGAGTTGGAAGGAGACTTTGTAGACTGATTTCAGGCATATGAGTTAATATCAGACTAATGACTTTGTACTGGACTGGATTGGGATGCCTTCTTAGTGTCATATTCCTTTTGTATATAAATCCTTTCATTATATCGATATGCATGTCTCTGAAATCTATTCCTCTAGTCTACCCGGACTAACACAGGCACTGATGACACTGGGGGCAGCAGTGTGGGTTCCTATCGCTGCCTGGCTCACACACACTTGTCACTGCCCAGAAGTCTTCATTACAGAACCAACCCCGGATGATGAGCTGAGGGCTCTCACTTCAGACTGCTGTGCAGCGCCATTTGCTCAGAGGGCCACAGCTGTGAAAATGGATATAGATCTTAACTTTATATCACTTATACAGTGTTAAGTCTGGGCCAAACACTGTGCAACAACTTTACAATAGGATGAATTTTAGTGCCTGGATAAAAAAATCAATCAGATTTGTTTGTTTGTTTGTTTGCTTTTGGCGGGGGGCATCACTGCCTCTGGTGGTTGTGGGTGCTACCCAGTGCTGCTCCTGAGAGCCACTGCTGGTCAATCAGATTTTTAATGTAGCACTGTAGCTTTAGATTTCATCTGCGTTCATAAAGAGGATTGACAATATACGTATTCACCCATGAGGTGGAGGTCAGACATTCTCAACTCTCCAATTTTCCCACAGTTTCTGATCACAGACTTCACCCCACACTGTCTCTATCCCTGTGTTGGGTGGGATAATCCCTGCTAGGACTATACAGAACTCACAAAAGAAATTCACAGTATGCAATTCATTTTTAATAGGGAAGTAATAGGGTACAGCATACAATCAACACAATTAAACACTACCTGTCCCTACACCACCCTCAAAATTATTCTTATGCTTGAAGAAATTTCTGTAGCCATTGTGTCAATCCATCTGAAAAAATGTTTAAAGAAAAATGTTCTATTCTTTCTTCTTAAGAGCACCAAAGTGATGACAATTCAAGTGCCTATCAACAGCAGGATTTACATCTAAACCAATAAGGGGAAATGAGAACAAAAACAAAAAATAAGACCCACTTCAGTACAATTCCTGCCAGAGGCCAAGATGCAAGCTAAACCATAAGACAGATCAAACACATCCTACGTGAGCGGCTCTGTGAGAAAGCCGAGCACGTGTGAGGGAAGTTAGACAAGTTGCTGTCACATCGATCCTGACTTTCAGCAACTCAAACAACAGATGTCATGGAGTTCCTGGGACAGTTAAAAAAAAAAAAAAAACAAAGATCATCGTATTGGGGACTCTTACAGCTGTTACAGCAATCCATTGACCAAGTGTATTAAGCCCATTTGTACACATGCTGCCATCATTATTTTCTAAGCATTTACATTCTCGTTGAGACCTGTCTTTCTCCCTAGCACAGGCTGCTGGGTTTGAACCACTGAGCTTGCTCATTGTATTGTACCATTAGGGTTCTAGTGAGCAAAATATCTTTCCAAAATTATCATGTGCCTGTATCATGGAGCAAGGAAAAACTAAAGAAGTGAGGTATAGAAAGAAATTTCCCTATATAATGATACATTTAGAAATGGTTCTGAAGGAATTATAGAGAGTCCTGTGGTCATAATGGCTAAGCTTTGAAGCTGCTAGGAAGAAGGTCCACAATTTAAGACCACCAACTGTGTCGTGGGGAAAGTGGTGAGGCTTTCTACTCCCGTAAAAGAGTTAACAGTCTCGGCAATCCACAGGGGCAGCTCCACTCTGCCCAATAAGGAGCCTGATTGTCAGAATTGACTCCACGGCCAGTAGCTTGGTTTTGGTTTGTGAAGTAATTATTTATTTGAGCATTTGTGCTTGATGGGGCATGATTTTTCAAATGGTTTATGAAAGAAACATTAATTTGAACTGTATTTTCATGTAAGTTGGAGAATGCTTAAAATTCATAGGTAGGTACAAAACCAGAGCTCCATGAACTCATCAGGAAAAATGAAACGTTACACTTCAGCTAGTTTCATCTCTTCTTATAAAGAAACAATGCAGATAGTTTAAAGTTCTGTCCTATGCTCTCGGTTCTCCCTCACCAGTGATAAGTACTCTGTTGTGCATCATTCCCATACAAACTCACATGACATATGCCATTGTTATAAAACTACCTGAGTGGTATGGTACATACATATATTTTTAAGTTACTTTTAGCAGTATCTACATTATTACATTTTGCTAAGTTTTATTTTAGCAGCAGTTTCTATAAGCTAGGGTGAACTCATTTTCTTCTATTGCTTTCTTTAATTTTTCCACTATTATATTGTGTTCCATAATTATACTAGCATTAAAATATATCTTCTGGTAATATGTGGTTACCTTTTCTCAATTCACTGAACTTTTGCTATCCTGAGTTTTCATTTCAATATTGGCATATTTATTGATTCTTTTTATAAAGTTTATCTTACCTTTTAAAATAAAAATTATCTTATAATATGATATATTATCAGTGTTTATGTTCTTCTACAAGACAAAAACTTGTGTTGGAAAAGAGTTGAATTTGGGTGAGCTCATTTAAATGTAAAAAAAAATACTTGCATGTTAATCCAAAAGTTGGTTAGAAGAACACATCAAGTTGGTTAGAAGAAAGTCCTGGTAATCTACTGCAAAAAGTACTCTTGCATTGAAAAATGTTATGAAGCAAAGCTATTTTCAGGCACACATGGGCTGCCATGATTGAAATTGGCCTGGTTTGAGGTTTGGAATTTTTTAGATTGACAAAAGAACAGATATCTGAAATAATTAAGAATATTAAATATTATATAAAGAGAATTTTTCTGGGTGTCTTTGTGCTAGGCTGTTGAACTGATGCAGAGCCATAGCAATCCTTGGTAAAACAAAACAAAACATTGATCCTATACACTCTTAACAATTATTGCTTGGGCCCATTGTTTAGCCACCTCATTGATTATCTCTCTTAGGGTATTCCAACATTTGGTTTACTTCCTATTTCACTAAGCATGATGTCCCATCCCAGAGACTGGCACATCATTATAATATGTCCAAAGCATGTGAGATGAATTCTGGCTATCTTTGCTCCTAAAAGGACTTCTGACTGTCTTTCTTCCATGACAGATCTGCTTCTTCTTCTGACAACTCATGGTAATTCCAATGTTCTTCAGTAATACTATCATGTAACTGTGGATCTCTTCTCCAATCTTCCTCACTGATTGTCCAGCTTTCACTTGCTTATGAAGCAGTTGACGATGCATAATCTGAGACAGGGCCCATTAGTCCTCAGAGAGCCATGCTTGCCCTTTCATGCTCTGAAACAGCTCTATGCATGTGTTTCCAAGGCAATACGTTCTTTGGTTCTCTGACTGCTGATTCCATGAGCATTGATTGTGGGGCCAAGTAAAAAAAACCCTTGACAATTTCACTATTTTCTGCATGTGTATATTCCAGTAGTTAGGATCTTTGTTTTCTTAACATTGGGTTGAAATTTATATGAAAGGCTACAGTATTTTATTTTTTTCAGTAAGTATGTAAAAGTTGTCTTTTAGCCAACAAGATCGGAACATGTGTATTGGATGGGTTATTTGGGAACCTTCCACCAATCTTGGTTCACATTTTTTTAATATAATCCAGTTTCTTGGGTCATTTGCTCAGCATACAATTTGAATAAGTATGTCAAAAGATATAATACCGATGTCCATCTTTTCTGATCTTAAACCATGCTATTGTTGCTGCTGTTTTTTGTTAGGTGACTTTGAGTCTGTTAGAATCCATAGTGATGCTATGTTTAACAAAACAACACTGTGCCTCCTTGGGTTGCTCCCATGCCTGAACGCATCCTGCTATCCAGGTGTCAGTCCATCTCTTTGGGGCCCTTCCATTTTTTCAGTGTTCCTCCACTTTGCCAAACGTAATGTCCTTCTCCAGGGGCTGGTCTTTTTTGAATGTCTGCCAAATATATAACAAAACAACAACAAAGTCAAAGACCAAAAAGAAAGCAAAGGATAAAGAAAAGCCTGTAAATAGTTTAAAATCTGTTTTTTGACCCTTAGGAGTACCTTTCTGATAGGATGGCATGCCTAGGCCCCATGGTCTATTTGGGGTATTCCCTGGAGACTTCCTCACTCTGTTCCCCTTGCTGTTCTTTTGCACACCCTTAGTGTTTCACCTCAGTGTGGTGAGGTCGGATCAGATTCAATCCCCACTGTGTCTCCAGTGTGGTACCCTGTGATGCTATGGGTCCGTGAAGGATGTTGTGTTTCACAGCTGGGCCAGCCCAAAGGTCTTCTTGGTGCTTTCTCTGCTCTCAGTGGGAATATCATCCTCAAGACTTGGGGGATCCAGGATGTGAGGATGTGTTCTGCTTTTTCTTTTTCTCCCTTCATTTGTTCCTCTTTGTTCTGATCAGACATATCCCTCTCCCTGGGCTATAGCTTCAATGTTGTCCTATGAAGTGAATTTTATTTTGTTGTTTTGTTTTGCTATCTTGGTATCTGGTCATGTTATTATCTCTGTAGGTCTATCTGGATAAGATTGGCAGAATAAATAATTTAGAGGAGAAAACAAAGGGAACAAGTACTCCTCAAGGCAGAACACTTTGTTCTTTTAAACTGGCATTCTATGATGCGTATCTCCCTGACATGATTGCTGAAGACAGAGTGGATGCAAAAGCAAATGTGGTAACGAAAGCTGAAGGTGCCTGGCTCTAAAAGCTATAGCATCTGGGATATTAAATTTTTTTAAATAAACAAGCAACCATCTAGGTGAAAAGCAACAATGCCCACATAGAAGAAGCACATTAGCCTGCGTGATCATGAGCTGTCCATAATATCAGGCATCAAGCATCAAAGAACAAAAAAATGATATCATTGTGAAAGAGAGGGAGTGTGAAGTGAAGACTCAAAGTCCATCTGTAGTCAACTGGAGAGTCCCATACAGAAAGGTCATGGGAAGGATTTGAAATAGGGTGCAGTATAATACTGAGGAATCATACAAATTTAGTCTAGATCTTTAATGCCCGCCCCCCTCCACTATCATGATCCAAATTCTAACCTACAAATCCAGCTAGACCAGAGGATCTACACTGGTACAGATAATAGCTGGAAACAAAAGGAATCCAGGACAGATAAACTTCTAAGGACCAATAATGTGAGTAGCCATACAAGGAGTGGAAGGGGGGACTGATTGCAATGATCTACACATAAACACCCCCCCCCCCGAGGCAACAGAAAAGCGGGTCAGGAAGGGTTCAAGTAGAAAGCACATGTTTTGAGAATGATGAGGGCAACAAATGTACAAATGTGCTTGACACAATGGTTGGATGCATGGATTGTGATAAGATTTGTATGAGCCCCCAACAAAGTGATTTAAAAACAAAAATTGAAATAAATAACATTGCTGAGCCCTGGTGGCATAGTGATTGAGTGCGGGACTGCAGCTCACTGGCTTGGTGGTTCA
>PVJH01021795.1:0-37895 GCA_004026705.1 Nesogale talazaci
ACATCTTCTCCTTATCTGCCTGGTATGAGTGTTCTCATTATTGGTCCTGAGGGGGTTATCTGTCCTGTATTCCCTGTTTCCAGTTCCTATCTGTATCAAGGTACATCCTATGACCCAGCCAGATTTATCAGGTAGAACTGGGATCATGATAGTGGGAGGTGTGGGGAGGAAGCATTAAAGCACTAGAGGAAAGTTGTTGTTTGCATCACCATTGCAATAATGCACCTTGACTGGCTCTTCTCCTTCCTGAGACTCTTAGAGGCAAAGGGCATTTACAGGGCTCTAAATACAGGCATGTGCATATGTGAATATCTAACATAAGAAATAAACAATTAATCTATAAAGCACCACAAATGGCTCTTCCTTGTGCAACTCACTTCCTTGAGTCCTATACTGGCATTCCTTCAGGTGTGGCGAGCAGGGTAGGTTTCTTAGAGCATTTCAGGTTATCTGGCCACAGACAGAAAACAGCAAGGCAGGTCACCAACAGTCAGCCAGATGACAGAGTCTGACAGGGGCCCCAGCTCAAGCAACGTATCTGTAACGTGGTGAAGCAGGTCTTGATGGAATTTAAAACGATAGTAACACAGTCCATGGGTTATCTGTTCCACAAGTAGTGTAGCTTACAAACTGAAGCAGTAGAATCTGTGCTGTGCTTTCAGGTGGGAGAGTTCTTTCCTTTGGAACCAGGACCTACAGGCCTGAAGCACATAAGGTTCCTGCGACAGGAAGCAATAATGCTATAAGTGGCTTACTCAAAGTAATAGTGAGTGCTCTCCATTGGTTCGTGGACCCCTTGGTTCCGGGATCCATGAATTCTGGCTGTTGGAGACACAGCACCACATATTTGCAGCTGGTTTAAAGCATATACAGCTTCCTAGAGAACATTGCCCCAGCCCCGCAAGTTGTTGCCACCTAGTTGGTACCATAATTGTCTTTTTAGGAGCTCATTTCATTGTTCTATAAAGCCAGCTGTCTCAGGATGGTACGACTAGTGGATTCCATGGGCATGTGTCATGCACTGCATTTGCTGTGAAGCGAGTTCCTTGATTCCAATGCTATGTGGGATGCCATGCCTGTGGATGAGACATTCTCTAAGTCCACAGATGGTAGTTTTGGCATAAGCATTGTGTGTAGGGAAATCAAATCCATATCCAGAGTAGGTGTCTATTCTAGTAAGGACACAATGCTGACCCCTCAATGATGGAAATGGTGTTATGTAATCAAACTGTCACAAAGTTGCCGGTTGATCTCCATGAGGAATGGTCCCATAGCTTGAACTTAATGTTGGTTTCTGCTGCTGGCAAATGGAGCACTCAGCAATGGCAGTGGCTAAGTCTGCCTTGATGAGTGGAAGTCCATGTTGCTGTGCCCATGCATAACCTCTATCACTGTTATCATGTCCACTTTGTTCATGTGCCCATTGAGCAATGATAGGAATGGCAGAAGAAAGAGGAGGCCCAGTCTCCATGGTGCTTACCATCTTATCCACTTGATTGTTAAAGTCCTCCTCTTCAGCAGTAACCCTTCTGTAAGCATTCACATGAGACATGATTATCTTTATTTTCTTGGACCATTCAGAGATGTCTATCCACAAACCTCTTTCTCTCACCTCCTTTTCAACACCTTTCCAATCATGTTCCTTCCAGTTCCCTGACCATCCAGTCACGCCATCAACTACAGTCCTTGAATCAATATACAGTCTCACATCTGGCCATTTTTCCTTGCAGGCTAATTGAATGGCCAGGTGCACTGCTCAAAGTTCTGCCCATTGGGAGGATTTCCCTTCACCACTGTCCTTCAGGGAGATCCCAGAAAGGGGCTGTAGTGCTGCTGCTGTCCACTTACAAGTGGTACCTGTATATTGGGCAGAACTACCTGCAAACCAAGCATGACTTTTCTGTTCTTCAGTTAAATCATCATAAGGGACTCCTCAGGAGCCATAGGTGCACACTGGAAGAAGGAAGGTAATGTGGCAGGAGTGCAGACTGTGGGCATTTGGGTTACTTCTTCATGCACCTCACTTGTAACTTCAGGTCCTGCTTTGGCCCTGTCTCATGTATACCACTTCCATTTAACAGTAGAGTGTTGCTGTGCATGTCCAACTTTATTACACTAAGGGTCATACAATGCCCAGTTCAAGATGAGTATTTCCGGCCTCATGGTGACTTGGTAGTCTATGATGAGGCGTTCAGTCTCTACCAAGACCCAGTAGCAGGCTAACAGCTGCTTTTCAAGGGGCAGGAGTTGTCTGTAGAGGATGGTCAGACTTTACTTCAAAATCCCATGGTCTAAGCTGTGATTCAGCAATAGGGGTCTGCCAAAGACTCCACACTGTATCTTTATCAACACTGATACCTCTAGCTGGATCATATGGTCCAAGTAGCAATGCCATTTGTACTGCAGCCTGCACCTATTGCAGAGCCTTTTCTTGTTCTTGGCCCCACCCAAAATTGGAGGTCTTTTGTGTCACTTGATAAATAGGTTGAATAAAACACCCAACTGAGAGGCCCACTTGGCATTGTGCCTCCTGTTTAGTTGGTGTGTGCGGCTGTTGGGGGGGCGGAGGTAAGAGGCAGAGTCAGTAGCTTATTCTTCACTTTAGTAAGAATATCTTGACATGCCCCACACCACTGGACTCCTAGAAATTTTATTTAAGGGGAAGGTGCCTTCATCTTTATTAGGTTAATTTCCAAACCTTTTGTATGCAAGTGTTGAAACAATGAATCTAGATTTCATAAATCCTCCTTAGTGGGTCCAATCAGCATGATGTCATCAATAAACTGGACTAGTTTGACATTTTGTGGAATAGACAGTTGATCAAGATCCCTTTGGATTAAATTATGGCACAGGGCAGAAGAGTTGTGAAAGTATATTGTTACCCCTGCCAGCTGAAGGCAAACTGCTTCTGGTGTCCTTTCAAGAATGGAGACTGGTATTGAGAAGAAGGCATTGGCCAGACCAATAGCTGCATACCAAATACCAGGAGCAGTATTGATTTGTTCAAGCAATGAAATCACATCTCGAACAGCAGTAGCATTTGGAGTCACCACCTGGTTACATTTACAATAATCCACTGTCATTCTCCAGGATCCATTTGTCTTCTTTATAGGCCAAATAGGTGAGTTAAATGGGGATGTGACAGGAATCACCACCCCTGCATCTTTCAAGTCTTTGATGGCAGCACTGATCTCTGTAATTACTCCAGGTAAACCAATACTTTTGGTTTACTGTTTTCCTAGATAACAGTAATTCTAATGGGATCCATTTGGCCTTTCCTACCATGATAGCCCTCATTCCACATTTCAGGGATCCAATATGGGTGTGGCAGTCATGTGCTTATGTTAATTTTATGATTGAAATGTAGGGGTGGAGTCTAGCCTGTTAATCTGGAGATAGCTATTGAGTAGCTGGTGAGGTCTCTATATGGGCAGGGCTTTCTCCTGAGACTTCTGGGAAATCTCACGATATTTCCCTCGTGAAGATGAGAAGCTATCTTCCCCAGTTGTGGGGAGTTAGTCTCAGAGGCGATAAGTCACCAGAAAGACAAGATGGCAGCATCCAAAAAGCTGGAGGAGCCGGTGGAGAGACCACATGGCTTTGCCCTGATGGAGCCAGACCTCTGAAGCTGGAGCAGCATGCTGTTGATAGACCCTGAGCCCTGGAAGCGAGGAGCCGTGGGGAGATCTTTGTCAGCGCTCGAATTCTGCACCCACTGACTTGTGACTTCGTGAGTCTGAAGGAGACTTTATAGACTGACTTCGGGCATATGGGTTAATATCGGACTTGTGACTTTGTACTGGACTGGATTGGGATACTTTCTTAGTGTCACATTCCTTTTGTATATAAACCCTTTCCTTATATCTGTATGCATGTCTATGAAATTTGTTCCTCTAGTCTACCTGGACTAACACAATGGGATTTTGCCCATTACTAGATATGTCTATTCCAATGATGCATTCTGCAACTGGGGAAATAACCACAGGATGGGTTCAGGGAATCACTGGACCCACAGTGATATGTAGCTGAGCTAAAACTCCATTGATAACTTGACCTCCATAAGTCCCCACTCTGACTGATAGACCTTCGAAACACTTGGGGTCTCCTGTTTATAGTGTCTGTTCAGAGCCAGTGTCCACTAATCCCTCCAAAGTTTGATTTTTTCCTTTTCCCCAAAGAACAGTCACTCTTGTGAAAGCTCACAGGTCCTATAGGAAAGGCTGGAAGAAAGACTAACAGTATAATTTTTCGGTGATGTAGCAGGGGCCTCCTTCAAAGGGACCTGTCTTCTCCTCATTCAAGGGGTTTTCGGTCTGTAAATTGACTCATGTCTAGGAATTAATTGCCTGATCATGACTGTCTATTCTGCCATTCACAAGATCTAGCATTCTTACATGTATAGTTCATGTAAATATCTAGTAGATTTCACATGTATTTTACTCTTAGCCTTTGTGACCAAATTTTAAGTGGGACACCATTTCCAGGGGGGAATGGGGATTACTTGATTAAAGATTTTGTCTATATGGAGCAACAAAAATGTTCATTGTATGCAAAAATAGTATTGTAACATATTTATTTAATTTTAAAATGCTGCAGGATGCAGGACAGATTGTTAAAAAGCGGGATGTCTGGTCAATTTATAATCTAGGGACCCTGTGGCTACGTTGCCAATCCCATAAATCTACATGAAACAGGTTTCTTTGATTACTACACAAGTGTTGCTGTCTCTTAACCACCCCCTCTCTCTTGATTCAGCTCTGACACCTGCCCTCTAACACCATGGGGCCCAATAAGTGTCATTGTAGGCAAATGTCCAGGGTTTGTTAGGGCAGTTCCTACTGTTAATCCTGGTGCACATAAAATAGCAATTACAGGAGTCTTGTTCCTTATGGTTGTCATGAAGGGTATGTCCTTAGGACACCCACTTTTGGGGTCTATGGGAATATACTGATAGATCCATTTCAACATACCAATTTCTATAAGCTATTAATGCATTCTTCAACAATGTACCAAGTTAGGTCACATAACTCAAGTTGCTCTAATATAAGTCATCTAGCAGCCCACGCTTCAGTGAACCAACCCAAAAAGGAATTAGATCCTCTCGTAGCCTCTCTTGCTGAGACATTGAAAGAAGAATCTGTGCTTAGAGGTTCCATTTCTAGAAACTCAGACTGGTCTAATGTTACTTTTTTTGCACCAGTATCTCACACCCTTAGAAACCATTCCCAGGAATATTTCCAAGGCTTCTGCTTCTGTGTATTAGAAAATTCTAGCAGATCTGTTAGCAATTCTCCTTGAGGAATCACCTCTATCTCACCTTTAGGAGTTTTCTGAGCCTTTATTTCAGTTATAGGTCTAGAGGAAATCTGGGTGGAGAGGGTGTTCCCCAGTTTCTCTCAGCACTATCTTGTGAGACATCTCCCTCAGGTAATGCTACAGATGAAGGCCCACCTGGCTTTTCATCTTCAACAGGTTGGTTAATCAGCTCCGGTATGGATTGTTTTATACATAATGGATTAATACCTTCAGCTGGGAAGGGTGGGTCTATTGACTGGGATGGGTCAGTTGTTTCTAGGAGCTCAATATCCACCTCTTTTGGATCATCAGCGTATATGTTCCCATCCCATATTTCAGGGTCCCATTTTTTTCCCTGTAAATTCTCTCACTTTAGTATCAGTCACTGCTGTAGATCTGCAATTCAGCTGACATTGTAATTCAGCCACTCCCATGATGAGACTCTGGACCTGGTTCTCAGCAATGTCAGCTCTGTTACTAGGGGAGAGAAGGCTTTCTTTTGTAGCACAAGTGGAAGCTTTTAATTCCATTATTTGGCACTTGAGGTATGCCTCTGTTTTTCTGAGACCACCCCTCTCCTTAATCACAGCTTCCATTGTAAGGTTGACCAGCCAAACAGCTTGCCTATACTTATCCTGATAAAACTGCTGGAAAATATCAAACATGTGATGACTCAGAGCCTCTCCTTTAACAAGCACTTCATCTATTCTAAACTGTAGATATTAGCTTTGCTACTTCACACCATGGGTTAGTAAGAGTGGCAGACTTATCCATGCCTTTAGGCATAGAAATGGCATCATCAGTGCTATTAAGCCTAATCAGTCTGGTGAGCCTAATTAAGAAGTCATATTTATGATTTTAAACCGCTAGAACCATTCCTGGTACCAATTATATTAGACAGGGTTAACTTGAGAAACCAAACCAGGACACTAGTGATTTATATAAATACATATCATAAGAAATAGTTAATCAATCTATAAAACAGTTCGAATAAAGTACAAATGGCTAAGTGCAACTCATTTCTGCCAGACAGCTAATACACTAGTGTTCTTTCAAATGTTAAAGACTGCCAGGTGGTCCTCTAGGGCAATTCAGGCTATTCAGCGAAAGGCAGCAAACAGCAAGGCAGTTCTCAACAGTGAAACAGATGATAGGGTCCAACAGTCCCTAGTTCAAGCGGCGTATCCTCCAGTAGCATGGTGAAGCAGGTCCTGAAGGAATATTAAACTATAGTGACACAGGTAGTGTACCTTGCAAATTGAGCCAGAGGACAAGCTAAAGCAGTTACCAACTGGTCTAATCATCAAAGAGTGAGAGACAAGAAAGTAGAGGCTCACCAAGCCATTTGTCTCTTTGCACTTCAATGAATCACATGTGTTCATTGGCCATGTTGGCACAATAAACTACATATCACAATGGGGAAACAGAGGTCAGTTTTACAACATGTTTAAGCAATGGATGGCATTGTATAAATGTACCAACTCCTCAAGCACCGAAATGAGTAATTTCAAGGACCAGGCCAATCTATAATAATCGGTGTGGTTCAAAATGAAGGGTGACCATAACAAATCACAAAATGGAAGATTACAATATCATTATATAACTGCCAAATTTTTACATCATCATATAGCTGTCAAATACATCCTCACATATTTGCCAGCCCAAAAAGAATTATGGCCCATTCAAATTGGTACATTACCTTGATCTTCACAGCCAGCTTTATCTCATCTTGTGCCTCAGCCTTCATTAATACAAGAAGTATACCACTAATGTGTGAAAACAGTGTAATACTAAATTTGTTATTGTTTTAAATGCAACATGTCAGACAGTGAGATAGTCAATAAGTGAGGATTTAGGTGCGTAATAGAAATATAAAGGTACAATTGTACATTTTATGGAAATGATTATCTCCTTAAAACCTTATCAAATGCACAGAATCCCTTTATGTGAATATGAGTACATTTTCTCTAACTTCGAAAATCCTAGAGCACTCACTATCTCTACTCTTATTTTGGCATTAATCAATTCCTAGCATCTAGTTTTAGTTTGTGCCCTGCTTCCTGAAAGACAGAAAGCCTATTTCTAAACAGTTATTATAAAAAATGTCTTATATGTGGTAAATACACTATCAATTTTTGTTGATTTAATGTTTCAGAAAGGAAAAATACATTCATTTTATTGCAAAACAGAGTAGAGTTTTCAGGTATGGCCTGGGTCACTTTGTTAATAAAACAAATCTGCTACCTGGATGTTTAAATTATGGTTATGGTACTAACATACAATGCAAAATGAAGTACTAGGATTTTGGGCATGACTTCTTTCCGGGGCCTGCAGAGAGAGGTGGTTGTAAAGCTGTTGGGGGTGATATAAAACTTTTAAAAACCTGCTGGAAAACTGCAGAAAACAAAATGGATATCACGACTGTGATGGCAGGAACATAGGTCTGGTTGCCAGAACCATTGTAAAGTAATAAAAGTCTTTTCACCAAACTCCTCTTGATCACTAACACCTGTCCCAGCTGTCTAGGAAACCCTAGCTGTCTGTTGGCATGCCCCAAACCCAGCTGCTGCTGTGATTACATTATTTACCTCTGTTTGTTTCTCTCTATTTGCCTATACACATCAAATATCAAAGCAGTCCCTATACTAATACTCTAAATTAAAAAATTGATTAAAAGATCATGCATCTTTCTGTTTACGTAGTGGATTGTGTCTCTTCCCCACCAAGATATGTGTTGTAAATCTAGGTCAGTATGCTTGTGTTCATCATCTCAGTTGGGGAAGGGTTTTCTTCCTTATGTAACTGAGTAAGTGTAGTGGAGCCTATGTCTTGAATCAATCCCTGGAGATATAATGAAGATTCAACAAGCAAACAAAAGAAGCAGAGAGAGCAGAAGAGGGATGCCAAGGCACATGACGTTTACCCAGTAGCACCTGCTCACAAAAACAAGTATGTTCTTAACCAACAGAGAAAGAAAGATAGACGCTTGGATCAGTCCTCTGAATGTAGAATTCCAGTCTTCTAAATTTTGAGGGGGAAAAAAAGTTTATTTAAGTCAGCCTTTGGTGGTGTTTTTGTTATAGTAGCACTAGATAACTAAGAGACATGCTGACAACCCATTTGGACATGAAAAGACAACATGTAAATGTTGATTGCAGAACTGGTTTAGGCTGGCCTTAGATGTGGATCAGAAACTAGAACAATTTGACCATTGATAAAAGTAAGAATTGAAACAGGTTGGAGTTGCAGAATAGTATGTGTGAGACTTCAAAATGTGCCTGAAAATTTTGAATTAAAAGGTAATGAAATATTCCATGAATTTGATCTTCATTGTCAAATGATTTAATCAGAATAGTTAGCAAAAGGAGTTGCACTTTAAAGATTCTGTAGTCACTAAAATACCACAGATTATTTAGCACGTGCATTTCATGGTTTCTATTAATATTATACACTGTACAATATTTTGCAAAGTGATATACAGTTTAGAAAGATCATGAGTTTGTCTTATTCTTAAATCAAAGCCAGCCTCCTAATACACTATTATTGTGAGGCAAATTAAAAAGGAATGTAAATAATTAAAGTCCCAATATTTTGTAAATTAGTGCTCTGAGGGAACTTTAAAATTTTTACAGAAAAGTTCTGTTATTTTTTAATTCTGTCTTTCCACAAACATTTTTATATCCCCCTATATAATATATTGTTCACAAAATTAACAGTTATTACAGCAGAACAGACCTAAAAGTGTCTTTCATTAATTTTCTCCCCACAAAAATAAAATTAAAAAGCAATGGATTGAATAGCTGATGTTGGGTCACCAGTTAAATTTTGAGAGTTAATTATTTTTGAAAAAAACAAACCTGACCTTTGAGGGCTTAATTGATGAATGCTGGTAATTTAGTTGTTTTTAATGGTATAAAAGGACTCCACAGGATTTCCCGTGGCTATGGTATTTTGGATGTAGACGACAAGCTGTGTAAGGGTAAGTTAACACCATCAACCTTCCAGCTGTTGGAATAGTGGCCCCACAACAATCATTTCTGCCCTCGATACCCTTGGTATGAATGGCCTGCAATGGACTGTTGCTGAATCATTTTTAATCTGACGATCATATCTATATATGGTCTGCTATGCCAGGTGTGACAAATTGAAGAGGAATTGTTTTGCCTTTGTCATTAAAAAAATGGTATTTCAAGATCTTTCTTTAAGCTCAGTGCTGTGGATAATAGGAAAATATTTGAATACCTTCAAGGAACCAGTACATATGACTAGTATTCCAAATTTGGCACCAGCCACTCAGGTCAAAGTTGATGAAATGGAGTTCATTAATGGTAATTTCAAAGTGATGACACTATTAAACATAAGAAAAATGAAAAAGAGCAATAAGGTCATAATTTAATTTAGTCAGAATCTCAGTAGATCTTTGACAAGAACAGAAAAAAAAGCTGCCCCACCCCTTTAGCATCTCTGAATTTTTGCATGGTAAAGTTTTTGTTTTTCCATTCAATCCAATGAGCTTCAACTAGCTTCAAAATTAAGTAGCTTTAAAATTACATCAATGCACTGCTCATTTAAAAATAATGATGCATTGCCTTCTGTAGGTGTATAAAGCATGGATGGTTTATTTTACTTGAAACATATACAGCTGGTGACAAAAAGTATGCCAGTCATATATTGGTTTAATGTATATGCATTTTGTCATATGAAATTGAAACCTGGAAAGTGAGGCACGCTAGTAAATATCTACACAATCAGATGAAGGAAATCCTATAAGATGGAAATGAAATAAAATCTTTGTTCCTACTGCTTTTGTATAAAAAAATTGGAAGGGAAAAATGTAAGGAAGATGGGAATTGGGTGCCAGCGTAGTTGTACGTATGAAAGGGAGTGAAATAGGCTTCATTGTGGGTGTGCAGGAAGTATAAATTAGAATCAAGAAGTTTGTAGCAAAGGATTTTGTGGAAGGTGGCTATGAAGAAATTGAGAGTGAAAATATTTTGAAGATTATAGATATGAGAAGAATATGTGCCTATATTTTTACTTTATTTCATTTTAAAATGCATTGGACCTCACATTGAATGGCATGGAAAGCAGAAAATCTCCAAGGAGATGGAGTGTCAACTTCAAATCTGGTACCTGTGCCTCTTTTGACTTAAGATCAAATGTATATTTTAAATTATGAACCACTTACAATTTCAGAAAACAGATACTGCATTAGGTGAGGTGGGTAGGTTTACCACATTTTCAAATACACACAGAGAGAGTTTTTCATGAAAGTTAACATTGACATCATCAAGATTAACAAAGGCAGTTATACATAAGTATTTAGAGGCTGTGCATACTGTGGGATTATTATATGTGAAAGGAGGGGTGTGGTGGCAGTAAGACAACAACAATAATGACTACAACAGTGTAAGCATCTCTTTCCAAGGGTGCATATGCAATTCCAACTCCCTGGACATGCAAACAAAAGAACAATCCAGGAGATGTGAGAAGTAATCCTTCTGGCATAATCACAGTGCGGGGTACAGGCCTGGACTCACTAAGTTAAAAAGACCTTGGGAAACTTGAAAATGGTTTAAGGACAAGCAATAAACATGATTAATAGCTTGGAAAATAGAATCTCTGAGGAAAGGTTAAGGAAACTAATATTATTTAAGTCGGAAAATAGGCTGGGGAAACAAGTTGGTTTTCAATTACATGAAGGATTATTACATCGAAGGTGCTGATCGGTCCTCTGAAGCCACAGAGGGCAGAACAAGAATAAGTGAGCTTGAAATGTTGTATAAAGTGTTTAGGTTGGCTAAAAGAAAGAACTTCCATCAGGACTGCAAGCCATTAAAATGGAAAGTACTAAATTTGCTTCTGTATAGACCTTTCAACTTACACTTGAAACTCATTTGTCTAGGAAAGAAAAGTTTACATGAGACCAAGACTAACAAGTGGAGGAAAGAGAAACACTTGACCCTTTCTTTCTTCTTTTTAAAGACTGTCTTTAGCGTTGCACTGCCTCTTTCCCTGTTGAATGTATGTTTGTCAACAATCTCCTGTGGGACATAGCCAGGAGCAAACAGCTGACAGACAAAACCTTCGCAACAGTGTTTGCATGTGCACAGTAGAACAGAACAACCTGAAAATGAATCGCGACTCTAAAATGCCTTGCTGAAGCTATTTCAGCAATTTTAGCTTGTTTACTCATTCAAGATCATGAGATTACTGGCATCTAATTATATATCTGTTTCTTGGTTTCTCGTCTTTTTCTTTGCAAGACATTTTTGTTTGTTCTTTATGAAATGAATAAAACCAATTGAGTATTCTTTCATACAGTAATAAAAATAATATATTTTCTTCCAAAAGATTTGATTTACTTAGAAAAATGGGCTATTCTCTGAACACCTGCACACTTAATTCTCTTCGAGTTAAATTATACAAGAATTCCATACCACTGATTTCTGAGGCTTGTGCTAACAAAGATAAATGAAAGCGGGATTTCAATAAAATTTTGCAAACAATTCTGTTAGAGCTTGTCAAATACACACAAGATATGAGCATTAAGTCCTTTCATTTATGTGTCAATGTTACAATCATCACTAAATGAAAGTAAGAACTCTTCCATGTAGTCTGTACACAAAGGGATAATAGTGAAGACTTTAGCTAAAAGCTTTCAACTATTGCTTTGGTGATGGTATTTATTTTTCCTGGTAAAATATTTCATTTTTTAAAAGGAAAATGTTTTATAAATAAAGGAACACAGTTCTACAAAGTACCAATAAACTGAAACTCACACCCAGTCACCCGATGCAACAGAATAGAACCATCTCAGGACTTTCCAGACTGTAGAGCTTTGTGTAAACCGTGTCAAACACTGATTTTTGTTTCTTAGGGGAGAGCTCTAAATAATATGCCACCACAGTGAAAATGGGGGCTATATACTTCACTTTTGCCTGAAGAATACTTTTGTAGGAAGAAGACTTTTTATAATTTTATTTTAAAGAAAACTGATGGTCTTATGTAGGAGACCTAGTGGAATGCTTGTTACCTCTGCACTGCTAATCACCAGGTAAACAATTTGAAATCATCAGCCATCCTCGTGGGTAGAAAGATAAGGATTCAAACCCCAGAAGGAGCTACTCTCTAAGAAAGGTGCAGGGGGTAATTCTGTCTTCTTCCACAGGGTTCCTAGGAATTGGCATTGACTCCGTGGCAGTGATTATATATAAATGTTATAATTTTATGTTGAGAAGTGCTTTGTAGTCATTAATTACTAATTCTTAAAAATATTAGGAAGAATGTTGGGGATGTTATTTCTTCAATTGCGATGAAAGCAAGAGTCAGATAAAATCAATGATCAAGTTTATGCAATGCCAATAAGAGGAATAGAATATAAATTTGAAATACTGACTCAAGATTTTTGTGCTTTGATTTTACAGAAGGAGACTTGGAAAAGAAGGCTTTCACAAAGATTAAAGGGTTTAAAACTTGAACCAGGAACCAAACTGAATGGTCATTCCTATTCCAAAAAGTCTAACGGCAATTTCTAGATCTCAATTCCCACTCAGCAAAGCATATGGATACGCATGATTTAGTACTTACCCTATGCAAAGCAAGGGTAGTCATGAATGTATCTGATCCCTGGCAATGAATGTAAGAAACACCTTTGGCAGGAAGATAAAGTTCATATGTGGCTGTGTATGCTACTGAGAAAAGATGTGGGTCATCATTATAACTTGGCATTTGACATAATTTTACATTCTGTCTAAAAGAATGATATAAAGTTTATTCCTGTGCAAACCTAAATATACTCTTTTAGATGTTTTTATTACCGCTCCAAAAAAAATCTCATGAGAAATTCACTTAATGTAGAATATCTTTCAGTCTTAATTCATGAGCCAGAAACAGGAGAAGGAAAGTGCTTGTTTCAAATTAGAATATGTGCAAATTGAGAATTGATCATATTCCTTGAAAGTCAGATTAGCCAATCAGTCATTACTATAAAGATCCCCACATGCTTCCTGCAAAGTTTCCATAGTCTGTCTTCCTCCCCTTTTATATTGTTAGTTCAATATAGCATTTTTTTCAGCACTGTAGGATTAAAGAGGACAGATGGCTTGGTCATTCACAAACTAGGAGCAATATAATAATATAATCTCATCTTGGCCTTCTCCTTACTACATTCCTTACTCTATAGGATCCTCAATATCTGGATTTTTTTCAGAAAAACTAATAATTATACTATAATCTATGTGGTTATATTTTAGCTTGAACTCTTATCGATGGTTGGATTACCTATAAAGAGGTACAAACATGATCTCTTTGTAATGAACAAGGAATAGAAATCTACAATTGAGTCATTTATTACTATTCAATATATATTTGACACGTCTTTTTTGCCATTTTTACATTTATTTTGTAACTAAAAAAATAATTTCCTTTATTTGATTCAAATGAAAAATGAGTATTTTTACTGGTTACTGTTATTTTTTTAATATTTGAGATGTCATGTATCAATTATTCTTTTACTGCCATTGGAAATTCATCATAATCCGTGAGGTTCTTCCAGACAGAGCTTTATATTCTTGCTGTTTCCTCAGGAGCATAGAAAGTCTTATTACCAAGTCTGGTGTCAATGAAATATACTTGAAACTAAAATGTTTTGGGAAAAATATTCATATATTTGCCTCGGTGATACCTACAGCTAATTTTTGATTCTTAAGTTAAAATATATAAGAAATCTATATCTTCTTGTCTGTGGCTTATTTCTCATGTACTGAAGGCCATAGTGTTAACTTCCAAAGAATTAATCACCAAATAGAGTAAATGTGTGTGGCATGTTAGCATCATCAGATCAGAATCTGATTAATTCACAAAAATTTCTTGTTCTTACTTCAAAGCACCATCTGATCTGCTGTTTAAATTCCTGAAACTTGGTGGAATTAATTTTTATAACAAAAATAATTTCTGAGAGCAGAAGCATCTCTTTGAACATTATGATTCTAAGTTCCTAAGACTTTTCATTTTGCATTTCTGTTTCCCACTTGACACAATGAAAACAGATGTAGTGGAACATATGTGCTTATTCACACATACTTCAGTAGCAGAATGAGTTAAGCTTCTATTGAACAAAAGCCTTCGAAACACATTACTCAATCTTGAACTCCGCCTGGAAAGAAGGTAGGTGAAGTGTTCTCTACCATTCACCAAAGAAGCCAGTGCTTTATGTTGCTCTTGGTAGGTGTTACAACATGAGCTCTGATTCATACCATCCATATTCACAATAGAGGAAAACAGTGCCTGGTCCTGACATGCCCTGATAACTCTTATCATATTGGGACCCATTGTTTGGGTCATAAGGTTAATTTCTTATAAGCCTCCTTAAAACAGAGCCTAAGCATTCTGTATGAAGAGGCAAGGAGGAAAAGAAAGAGGCACATGATTAACAGTGAGAAATTATGTCAGGTGTAACATCTTTCTGCAGGGAGAAAGGTCATTCTCGGAAATGAGATTCACAAGACTTCACAAAATATCACAGTGTTTTCATCCTTTCCCTTTATGTTTCCCTAAACTGTAAAATGGTGGTTTGTATAGATAAAGTTCCTAGACCTGTTAGGGAAATGTTCATTAATCTTAAACAGGACCAAATTTAATTTTTGTAATAAAGCATGCAAAACTTGTAAACTGTAAGAAAAATATCACAGAAAAACCAATCTTCTACTTTCAGAATCTCCCAAATTTCCATTAATATTCTCCATATTCTTAACATTGATAAGATTCGCTTTTATTTTCAAGCTGAGCCTGACTTAATTTCATTGCCCTCACTCACCTGGGTCTCTGCCTTTTGCTTGGCAAGCTGATCAACCAGGTTCTCAAACAAATGTATATTCTTTTAGCGGTTTCATGTCTCTACCAGCCATCCATCTTCCATCCAATTCTGACATGGAGCATAATTTGCCAGGAATTTTACCCCTTATATACTGGTATAAGCAAAGTCATCTTATTCATTTAGTACATAATACCAGATATTAAAAGCCAAAATATCTAACAAGTAAATAACACAAAAACCTACATGCAAACATGATTTCTGACCTCGCCAGTGATGATGATAGACAAGATTCTGTGTTATGAATGTGAATTTCTTCGCTTTGCTTTATTGAAGTTTTTAATCTGAAAGAAAAAGAACCTCAAAATTCAAGAAGGTAGAACACAAAATAATATCACCATACATGTTACATGATTCATTTTTCTAAAACACAGGCTCTGGAATTTCCCCGCTAATCTCCTAGTTTACAGAGGCATAGCTAATGTGTCGAAGTTGTACAGACAGGTCACATTTTTATTCTTTCTGTTTTCTCTGCATAGGAATATGTAGCAATGTTTGAAGGCCTAATTAATTGTGTTTACAAAAACATTTAGGGGCTGCTATTTACTGTATTTTAAAGTTTATGAAAATGGGATCAATTTGTATCAAATGATATGCTCAGAATTATACCATTCATGAGCTTTAGGGAAAAGAGAAATATAGATAATCTGATTCTTGCACACTAACCTACAACTACTATGCACTGCTGATGAAGTGCTTTATATTCTGAGAACACTAGAATTATATGACTGCACACACAGAGACTTACATACACACGTGCATGTACTATTTCCGAGGTAACAAATGCATGGGTTTACTCCCCCTACTGAAAGAATACTATCTGGTGGAGAAGAGAGTGCCGTCAAGTACTATTTCCTTTCTAGAGCCCAGAGACATATTTCATTCTAGTAGGGGTGGTGATTGTTCAGAATTGCTTTCTAGTCATATAAAACAGTAGAACAGAATCCAGCCCACAATAATGGTTCATCACGAATACCACTTCAATGTCTGGGGGGACAAAAGTCACTTGTAACATCTTGTTGTTAGGTTAAAGACAATCACCAAAGTGCAGAAAGACATTTCTATAAATTTTAAACTTTAAACTAGATTTTGCTTTAAAAGTACTTTTCAAAGCATGACCTATATTTTATATGATGACATTATGAGAGATGGGTGTTATAAATATATTGCTGAGCCTCATGTTTGTCTTCTACAAAGAGAACCACCAAGAGTGCAATCTCTCCAAGTGTGGAATCATGAGGCATCCAGACTGATCTGAATTCAAACCAAAATTGAGAAGCATTACTCTAAGATGGGAAGAAGGTTCACAAATAAAAAAAAAATAAAAAAAAATAAATAATAATGCAAAGAGATAAATTTGCAATGTTCTCTTTAAGTTCATTGACAAAGCAAGGATTTGTCCTCACTGCCTTTTGCTGCATTTCTCTCCATTAAATATTCATGTATTGTCACTACAAAATTATAGTAAGAACGATTGCTGATGGGCGATATTCAAAAAAGCCTGGTAGAATGAATTTAAAAGAAATAAAGAGGGAGAAGCAAGTATAAAGAAACTATGATGTGTAGGAAATGATAAAGTTAGAAATCAGTAGGGTATGAGAGGGTTCATATTTGTAGAGAAACAATATATGATTTGGAGGGTGAGAATAGAAAACATTGAGAAACTGCTAGCAAATGGGACAGCTTGTCACACTGTGACTTTCCTCTTTCTGAAATGGAATTATAGTCATGGGACTTAACAGCTCACCATCCATAGGTAAAACAAAATTAGAATCAGTTAACAGCTTTTCATCTCTGACAAAAAGAAAGGATAATTTAAACAACCTTTTAATGTTTCCGTTCTTACCCCCAAGTTGTTCCTCTGGAGAAAGATAAAGTGTCTGTTCCCACAAAGTACTAAAGTACCAGAGGCCAGAAAGGGCATTTCTCCTCTGACGTTAAAGGTGTTATGAGCCCATCCCACTTGGATGGAAGTGTTTTATTTTTTAATATTATTATCTCATATTTTGTATGGGAGGGTGCTTTCTATTATTGCATCGATTCTGATTCATAGGAACCTATGCATAATGAAAAGAAGTGCCATCTAGTCCTGTGCCTGCCATGAGCATCTGTAGATGCAATTGCTGTGATTCATATAGCAATATGGTCGATTCTCCGAAGTCAATGCCAGACATTTTTTCTTGTCTGCTTTAGCCTGAAAACTCTGCTGAAATCATTCAGGTCCATCTCAAAAACAAAAGCACGACCCTATTTTGTTTTATGGTGGTGGCTCGTGCAGAAAATGCTGCCATTGGTAGTTCACATAGCAGCAAGATCACCCAAAAAAAACAGAGTTCAACAGAGCTTTGAGGCTTAGAGACTGACTCTAAAGAAAGAAGAGATGGTCTACTTCTAAGGAATGAGCCACTGAAAATCTACGAATAGCAGTTAGTGCCAGCATCTGTGTGGCTCAGGTTAGATCTACTCAACATACGTGGAGGTGGACAATAACCTATGGACTAGACAGCATATGACCTTGGAATGTCTTTGCTGATTGGGCATGAGTTAGGCTGGATTGACTAGAGAAACAAACCCATGGCACCCACCAGACAGGATTTTATTTCAAGTGACAACTTGAAATCAAGGAGACATCCCAGCCTATTCCAAATCCAGTCTGTAGATCTGATGTCAGTCTTGACCCTCTTCAGACTCAAGGAGCTGTCGGCTAATGGCTCAGAAAGGTAAAGTTGGAAGAGATGACAGGCAGGCACATGGAATATCACATGGATCCAACAACGGGGTCAACTGTGGCAGGGCACTAACAGCTCACAGGATGTGTGGCCATAGGCCACCCCTGGAGAAGGACAGAGTAGAAAAAAATTAGGGTGAAAGACAAGAGACAGAAAGAGAAGTCAGTTCCAATTTCTAGCTTATAAAAAGACTCTTGTTGCCGAGTCAATGCTTACTCAGAGTGAGCATTGTGGGTTTTTGGGACTGTAACTTCACAGATGTAGAATGTCCAGCCTTTTCTCTCAGGAATGCCATCCAACACATAACGGCAACACCAGCAGAATTCCAAAATCATCATTCGGCCATGACCTGATTGGCAGGGTGGACTCTACACCTTGACAAATGCAAGTGAGCTTAGCATCTAACTGCCAGAGGGCATGACTCAAAGTGAGAAAAAAAAAAGAGTTGCAAGTATTTATCAATAATTCAAACTTGGAGTGCATGTAGTATATCTACCGATATTGTAAGTCATTAAAAATTAAATTGAATACATAAGGATTGATATCCTAGGTATTTGTAGTCTGAAATGGATTGGTATCAGCCTTTTTGAACCAGAAAGTGATCTAGTTTACTATGCTGGGAATGACTGTGCATTTATCATCTAAATGGACAAAACAATATATATCTTGAAATACAATGATGTCTGTGGTAAGATATTATCTATGTGCATACAAGAAAATCCAATCCGTATAACCATTATTCAAATTCATATACCAAACACAAAAGCGAGTGATGAACAAACTGAAAAGTTCTATCAATGTCTCCAGTCTGAAATTAATTAAGCATATGATGAGGTGTGTTAAATATTACTGGCAATTTGAATTTGTCTGCTCACAGAAAATGTGCCTCCTGACTTGCCTATCCCTTTACCATACTTTTCATGTTGACCCCTATGTCTGATTTCTCAGCTTCTTACTGAACTGTGATAAGAAGTACAAGGGTGTCAAGTTTTCTTAAAGCTCAACATGTGGCCACTATTATTTTATTAACAGGCAACTTATAAGCTAAAACTTATAAATTTCAAACACTTCTTAGTGGTTTCAGGGCATATAATAAACTTGTATGATATGGAAAAAACCTCTCACACTTTATACCAGGAATGTTGTCTTACAAATAGGACTATTTGAAGAGGAAAACTTAGAGATTTGTAACAGTAGCAGCTATCATGGAGTGACAATGACAGAATATTAATTTTTTATATGACACTGTGTGACAGAGACAGTTAACTCAATTAGATCCTGGTGGTACTCAGGCCAAGGTCATGTATTTAATTTCCATATGGGCTAGTATGCCTCCGACTGAGAAAACTCTTTTCTCTATGTACAGGCTGCACCCGTAACCCCAACCTGTTATTTCTCAATTATGTGCCATTAATTGATGAAATCTCCTACTGATGGTGGGTCATCTGTGTCATCTGCATAAGTGAAGGACATCATGTCTATGAGGCAGCCGACAGAAAAACTTGAGGCAGTAATACTGGAAAATTCACTACTAACCTACAGTTTTAAACAAGAAAAACAATGGTTGCAAAATTCCAGGGAGAACTAACTGCAGACATTATATGAAATCAGGTGGAAATCAATAGCCCCTCCATCGCAAAAACAAGAAAGTTCAGTAATACTAGTATGACCCTGAAATATATATATTGAAATATAAATATTCATGGTATATTTGTCTACTAAGAGGTTCACTGTACAATAGCATATTTCCAATGAGAGGAGACCTTAGTTTGCTGTTTATTGTTTACTTATTATGCCTGTGCTCCCTTGAGTTAATTCTACGTTCTGTTGGAGAATTGCTAACTACCCCAGTGCTGTCCATCTGGAGTGGATTTAATGTGCCACCACATATGTGATTAAAAACAAACAAACATACTGGAACACTAATAGGATGAAATGAAATATTTGTCTTTCTCATTCTGTAATAAAGGAGAATATTTGCCTCCATCTTCTGGCAAATAACTGATCTCATATATAATATAAAGTCCCTTTTATTAAAACAAACAAACAACTTCGAGTTGGAGTAGGTAGGGAAAAGCATCGAACCCACAAGTGAGGGATGGGAAGGAAGTGGTTACTAAAGAGAGTGCATTGGAGAGGTAAGTTTAGAAGATCTAAGAAATACGTATGACTTTGTCAGCTGATTCCTTCCTCGGATGCAAGCTAGAGATGACCTGGTTTTCAACATTTTCTGCATTTTTGTTTTTATTTGTTCCTATGGGGCTTTATCTCAGTGGTGTTATGCTATTGGGGATCACCTCTTGAGGTTGTGTTTAAGTTTTTTTTTTCCATTTTGTGGTAAATGAAACACAAAATTGATGAAGCTCTAGGGACAGCAAGTCGAATAAGGTTTTTAGGGGCAAAGGGATATAGTGGGGGTAAAATGGAGACAAGGTAAAGCAGTCCAGGAAGAAAAAGAATGTTTGGAAATTGATTGCGGTAGACATTGTACAATACTGCTTGCTGTGCTTGAAATATGGAATGATCTGATATTTGTATTAACCCCCAATTCATAATAAATTAAAGAGCATCCACAAAACATCTAATCCCTAATGCTTGTTATTTTTTCTTTATGTCCTTGACCTCATTCAGGAATTTTCCATGTAAAGTTCTTATCAAAACTTTCTTTGAAAAATGGAACAATAGAAATCAGTTGAGGGCTGAGCCTCGGTGGCCGTAGTGGTTGTGCGCGGGACTGTGGCCCACTGGGACGGAGGTTCAATTCCAGCAGTGGGGCTGGGCCTCCTACTCCCACCACCGGAGAACAGTGATGCCCCCCCCTCCCAAACAAAACAAAACAAAACAAAAAAAGAAATCATTTGAACTCTGCTTCATTTAAGTTGAAGTTTTGTTACCCAAGAAAATGAATGTTTGAGACACTAGATATGGAGGGGCTGGGACAGTTTGTCTCTTACTAATCGATGTAAGTAAGTCATTAGATGGAAGGGAATTTAGCATGTGCCTATTGGAGGAAGCGCTGTTAGAATGCTCCTTAGATGCGAAGATGGCTAGATTTCATCTCACATCTTTGGGGATGTTATTATAAAGGATCAGTGCCCGGAAAAGGATATCCTGGTCAATCAAAGAAGAAGGGAATGAAAAAGATACAAACCCTCAGTGGAATGCATTGTCACATTGGTTGAAATAATCAGCCCAAACCAAAAGTTTGGCAGTGTTTGGGCCCATTGCATATATGGTCTCTATATTTTGGAACCAACTCAGCAGCTCCTAAGAAGGACAGCATCCATGCTGGAGGTATCACACCAGTTGCCAAGTTGCCAAATAAAATTACAGATTGAACCTGAAATTTCTCTATCCTCCATGTGGCAGTCACCTAATCTGGTGTCACTTTGAGGATGAAGAGTGTTGGGGTAGAGTCTAGCCTGTCAATCTATAGATAGCTAATAAGAGCCCTGTGTGGGCATGGCTTTCTCATGAGAATTCTGGGAAGGCTGGCTGTATTTCCCCCTTGCAAGTGAGAAACTCACTCAGTTCCTTGGAGATGCTCTACCGACAAGACACAAGACTCACTCCCTGGGAGACACTGCAGCTGAGTCCTGGAAACTGAAGGAGCCACGGGGAGACCCCTGCCAGTTCTGATATGCTTCTACCACCTCTGGATACACCCACTGGCCTATGTTTGTCGTGGTATCACTGCATGTACTTTGTGAGTCTGAAGAAGACTTTATAGACTGGTATTGGACATATGGACCAATATTGAACTCTTGGACTGGACTGGGCTGGGTTTTTTTTAATGTACAGTTGCTCTTATATATAAAACTCTTGTACATATATGAGTGTTTATGAATTTGTTTCTCTAGTCTACACAGACTAATACAGCCTATGCCGTGGTAGACTGGAGAAACAAATCCACAGACACTCGCATGTGTATTAGAGGCTTTATTAATAAGAGCAGATGAATATTGAGAAAACATCCCTGCTCATTCCAGATAAAGTCCATGAGTTCGATGGTAGCCCAGATGTCTAATACCAATCATTAAGTCCACTTCAGACTCATGAAACACAAGCAATGATGCTGAATGCAGGAGGATCATAGACCAGGGATTGGGAAGTCTTGTGGATCCAATAGTTTTCTAAGCATCTCAGTGCTGACAGAGGTCTCCACGTGATTCTGCTGGTTCAAAACACTAGTGAAGTTGTTTGTGTCTTCTCAACAAGGATGTCTCATGGGAAATAAGCAGAGACTTTCACAGGGAGGATATCCAGAGATGGGTCTCCCACCTACAATGAGGAAATACAGGAGTTCACAGAATCCTCAGGGTAAGACGGGAAATAAGCAGAGACTTTCACAGGGAGGATATCCAGAGATGGGTCTCCCACCTACAATGAGGAAATACAGGAGTTCACAGAATCCTCAGGGTAAGACCATGCCCACACAGAAGCTTCATTGGCTATATAATGATTGAGAGGCTAGACTCTAACCCTTTATTCTTAATTTTCAAATTGACAGCAGATTATATAACTACAACAGATCTCTCATTGTCAGTTTGACACTTTTGCACAGCTCTTTAGCCATATCATTTTCAAAGAAACAATAGAGAAATCATATCTGTAACCAATAGGATAACATTAAAATACATACAATTAAAATGTGACACTCCCCTTTAAACATAACATTCTCTAAGTAAACAAACAAAAATATTCTGTGCCTAAGGATTTCAGTTGCATAAAACCTACACCTTAATCCTATGATCATATGAATATAGTGTATATACTCAAGTGTGAGCCGACCTGAATATCAGTCAAGGCACCTGATTTTGCCACAAAAACTGCATTAAAAATGTGCTGAGAGATGGCATATTCTCCTCCCTATGAAAGATTGTAAGACAACCACTTCATGCCTTCAACCCCCAATTCTGGGTATCTAATTTTTATGCAACCCACTTAAATTAACCCAGTGCCTTGAGAAGACAATCATGGTCTTTAACATGAAGAATCTCCATTCCATGTTGATTGTCGTGATATCCCCAATTCATAAGCAAAGTCAAATCAGGACATGCCATCCAAAAAGTCAGTAGTAATATGCACCAGGTCACAGTCTCCATTATCTTTTTTTCATCTGGTCATTTTCTGCCCCACTCCATTTGGGCTGCCTCACTTAGACTCACCAGGGTGTCCATTAGTCACCTTGCCTTGAGAACACATGGTGGCCACAGATTCTCAACAAACTCGGCACCCTTGGGCGAGGTCAGGACCTGGAGACCAGACAACCCTCTCTGATCTTCTTCTCTAGTTCCTGTAACCAGGTCCATGGGTGCCAGTGGCCAGACTCAACATCCTTCTCTATAGCTGCTTTTCTTCCACTTCCACTCAACAAGTTGAACAGGTGGTCAATTAGCAAGCATTTCAGGCTGCTCAAGGGTTTCCATTAGTGTTCAGTCCTAGAGAGGAGTTTTCTTCATGGTTCCGGATTTTTTTCAGCTTCAGAAAAAAAAAAAAACACTAGAGTTCAAACTTCTAAAAGCCAAAGAGTTCTTTATTCTTTCAACAGTTACCTAAGCAAAAGTCTCTTGGAATGCAAATATCCTGAGTACTCCAAAACACTAGGTGGGTCTCATCTCTTCTGATCCTTCTTTGCAGGTGTGTCCTAAACCCACCAAAAGAGAAAATTTATGGTTCCAGGCAAGTGGACTTATGAGCTCTCTATTTTCATACTTCCCAAAATAATTTCTATGAAATAATAAGCAGAAGAAACCAGTAAAAACAATGTAGAATCAGACACTAAACTCAATTCTTAAGACTGTCATGCTCAATTCTTATTTACCTTATCTAAATCCTTATCTAAACTATTTTATTATATATATATATATATATATATATATATATATATATATATACGTGTGTGTGTGTGTGTGATTAGATTTCTTAGAGCATGAAACCACAGCCAGGCTTTTTGTCAGCCATTTTAACCTTTTGTCAGCCATTTACTCTAAGCAGCACTGAGAAATTCAAGGGGGGATTTCTATTCCTGAGCTCAAAATATAAATTAGTCACATTCATTTCACACAGGATTAACCCAAGACTACAACCAAACAAAATAATAAAAAGTTTGACTTCCCATATTCTTTCCAGAAAGCAACAAAGTAAACTGCATGGATATATGTGACTTGTGGCTAGCCAAAGAAGAAACACTACCATGAGGGAGATGTCAAACATACAGCCCCTCTTTATCTTTATGAGTTGTTTCTCTAATCCTCCACTCCTGGTACCATGATATGTTAGTATGAGTAAACTAGAGATGCAAATTCATGGACACATATGTGTATAATAAAGAAGCTAATATACAAGAGCAATTAGATATTGAAAAAACATCCCAGTTCAGATCAAGTCCATAACTCTGATATTAGCCCATATGTCTGATACTAATCTATAAAGTCCTCTTCAAACACATGCAGTGATGCCAAATTGCCAAATACAGGAAGATTACAAGCCATTGGGTGGGAGGTCTTACGAATACCATGGTATAGTAAGCGTCTCGGCGTTGGCAGAGGTCTCCATGTGGCTCCTCCTGCTCCCAGGGCTCTGACTGAATCAAGGTAGCTTCACGTGGCTTCTTGTTAGAAATGTCTCACAGAGAGTGAGGAGAGAAAGACAGAGACAGAAAGAGAGACAGAGAGAGACAGAAAGAGAGAGAGAATGTGGCTTGCCTCCCAAAAAGAATTACAGCAGTACCCAGAATCCTCAGGAAAAGACCATTGTCTCACGGAGGACTCATTGTCCAGGCAATGATTGAGAGGCTTGAATCCACCCTACACTCTTAATCCTCAACTTGAAACTAGATTAGGTAACTACCACAGTTAGCAGGACCCAAGTTGATTGGGGATACCACTTGCATAAAACACCTATCAAAAACAAAACAAACTCAAAGTCTTTCAAACGGGTTCCTAAATGAATGAAGAAAATTGAACCCCACTTCTTCTGTGAAACTAACTCTACCTTTGGTGAGAACTAGGAAAAGCAATATATTTGGTTCTGTTTAATTCCTTATATTTTTTCTATATCTATATGTTCTTACTGTTCCATTTTCCACATTTTATATATGACCAGCTTAAGTACACGACTAAGTAAAAGAAAAACTGCTACCCAGGTTCCAGTGCATATGTGCTTGGGTTTATTGCAAAATATACATGTGTATATATATCTGAGAACTCTTTGTAGCTCTGCAACTGAGTTGCCTCAGTCGTTACACTCAGCTTCAAGCAGTGGTTCTCGAACTTCCTGATGCTGTGACTCTTTGATACTGTTACTCATTTGTGGTGACTCCCAACCATCACATTATTTTTGTTGCTCTGTCATGACTGTAATCTTGCTACTGTTATGAATCAGGCCGCCTCTGTGATGGGGTCATTCCACCTCCAAAGAGGTTGCGACTCTAATGTAAATGGAGAACCACTGCATTAGAGTATCTAAAAAACAACCCAAAAACAGCAAAAGCAATGATTTATGAGGGAATTTGGTGGGCCAATTCATTTCAAGGCCAACAAGTCGGCTCAGGAGATTATGGCAACAGATCTTAGGGACATCAAAGGGGTAATTTTGATAACTTATCCCAAAGCACAAGATGATTTTGGGGGTTTATTAGAAAGATTATTAAGTAAATAGAAAACTATATTTCTTTATCTTAACAATTGACTTACTCATTAGTCAAGGACAGTTGAAAGGGATGTCCTATGAAAATGTCATTGGGAAACCTTATTGAATCCACCCTACCACTGTGATTTTCTCCTTTCTGACATGTTGCTGTTCCTCAAACTTCAAAAACAATTTCAAAAAAAACAAAATTTGAGTCACTTAAATTGACAGAATTGATTTGTGGTGTCATGTAAATCAAATCATTCTGTGGGGAATGGTTATAGCAGCAGTTCTCCACCTGGGCGTCATGAGCCCTTTCAGCGTTGAACAATCTTTTCACAGGAGTTGTCAAATTATTAACAATAGCAAAATTACAGTTATGAAGTAGCAATGAAAATAATTTTACATTTGTCATATCACCACAACATTAGGAACTGCATTAAAGGGTGGTGGCATAAGGAAGATTGAGACCCATAGCATTAGAGAGCTAGAAACACAACTTTCAGACTTTAGAGTCCTAGATGGAGGATATGTGAAGAAGCAATAGCCTCACAATTTTTTAATATTTAAATAAAATGTATGTTATTGCAATCAAAGCTTTCTTACTCATCCTCATCTAACCTCTAAATATCCTCTAGCTAATCACCAATAGACAATGCTACTCTGAGAGAGTATTATCTAGAATTGAACATCATTCTCTAATATTAATTGGACCAAAGTACAATACAGAAAAATGATCATGTCCTAGATGCTCAATATTATATTTGTAGAAATATGAGCTAAATCCAAATTGTAATTTTGAGAGGCATATTGACAATGTATATTTTGTCATGCAAGACCACCTATTTATGATTATTTAATCAGAAAATCACCTATAATCTTATTTCAGAATATGAAGAGATAGGATTAAGTCATAGTATCAGAACAGGAGAGCAGATATTTCTTCTATATTGATGTTTATCCATTAATATGAATCTTTTAATGAAGACATGGAGACTTAGTGCTACAAGCCAGTTATTTATAGGTGTATAACGGAAGAATAATTAAGACAAAAATGACATGTGTTTACACTGTGCAGGCTAACCAATGCCATGATTTTCATGCCAAAGTCACTACTCTACATGATCTTAATACTGATTCTAAGTGCTTAAAACCTTAAACACAAGGAAGATGTTTTATTTTCTTGAAATAATAAAATGCATACCTATATTAATTAATCTTTAATTATAGCAATAAGACATAAATGAGCGAGTGACAGTATCAAAAATGGAATAGATCTAAATAAATACTTATATACTTTGAATCACTTATATACTTTGAATCATGTGGAGCCTATTTGGCATGGTCGTCTATCTTTGGATGACACTGTTGTTTTTCTACTCTTGGGCAAGAGTATGGTCTTAGGGTTACCTTGTTTCTACAAATTCTTGCTCTGTGGAAAACAAAATGGAAATCAGCAACCTTGGCTATATCTAATGTCCGTTGATCACAAGGTTACTAGGCTGGGAAAATAAGTTAATTCAGCATGCTGGTGAGCATAAAATTAGGTGTGACAATTCAGGGAACATTTATAACCTGAAGAGTAAGAAACTGCTTATTCTTATAGAATGATAAACCAAGTAAATCCAGGTCAGAGGCTGACAGTCTTCCCTAATTCATTGGGTGATATATAAAGACTGTTCAATGTGGTATAATTAAAACCTTAATTCACTTT
This sequence comes from Nesogale talazaci, assembly GCA_004026705.1. NCBI lineage: Eukaryota > Metazoa > Chordata > Mammalia > Afrosoricida > Tenrecidae > Nesogale > Nesogale talazaci. Next base: position 27,245 of record PVJH01021795.1, read on the forward strand.
TGGGTACTTGAAATGCTACTGGACATAATGTACCTTTAAATAAGTAGCTATTTTACCATCAACTATTTAATTTATTCTTCCATCATTAAAACTGCAAAATCATAAGAATACAGATTTCCAGAAATTGTGTATACAAAGGAATTCCCAGTGCCTAGACCAGTGCCTGGCATAAAGTGTATGTCTGCGATATAGCTACTGAAAAATAGAAAAGCTTGAGTCATTTATTGGCTAGATAGGAGAGCAATTTACATATGTCCAGAGAGTTTCTTTATTATATATTTTGCAAACATAAATAATATTTATATGTGCATGTATGTTATAAATATATTATATGTTATAGGATAATTATATATACTCTTATCATAATATTTTATAGTTTTTACATCTGTCATCTAGCCCAAAATGTTAACAAAAACTTTTGTGGTAGTCTGGGTAGACTAGAGATACAAATTCATAGACACTCACATGTGTTTATATATAAGAGCAATTGAATATTGAGAAAACATCCCACCCCAGGCCAAAACAAACCATAAGTTTGATATTAGCCCCTATGTCAATACCAATGAGTAAAATACTCTCCAGACTCACAAAAGACATGAAATGACACTGAAGATGACAGACAAGTAGGTGGGAAGTCTTGTGAATCCAGTGGTGTTCAAAGCATCTCAGCACTGGCAGGGGTCTACACATGCCTTTTCTGGCTCCAGAGGTCTGGTTCCATCAGTCTCTCTCCAAGTGTTTCACAAGGAATTAGTAGAGTGAAAGAATGTGTCTCCCACCTTAAAGAAGAAAATACAGACTTCCCAGAATCCTTAGAAGGCCATGCCCATACAGAGGCCATATTGGCTATCACCTGATTGACAAGCTAGACTGCAGCCCTTCACTCTTAATCCTCAAATTGACAATAGGTTATGTAACTACCACAACTTCTAAATAAATATCTCTATTTGAATAACTAAAAGGATCACTCAGATTTAACTTGGCCAAAGCAGAACATTCAAGTAAAATGCTTATAGCCATCATTCATATCACCCATCACCACCTTATGCTTATCAAATAATTCTTTTAGAATTTAATTTAAAATATATGGACTTATGTCCAGTGTTAAAATAGCCTTCCTATACAGGAATACTTGGTAGTCACTTTGTCATATCACGATGACTTGAGTGTTGCTGTAATGCTGTAAGCTATGTCCCTGGTATTACGAATGCCACCAGGATCATCCAAGGTGAACAGGTTTCAGAAGAACTTCCAGATTAACAACAAATTGTGAAGAAAGAATAGACATTTGGAATTGATATCGAAGTACACCAATCAAAATGAGGCCAGGAGCTCACAGGGGAACAGATCATAAATTACCCATATGCAAGTTAATTTAAAGTTAAAGATAATTAGAATAAGTCCATACAAACCAAATATTACCTTTAATATGCCCCCACCTGTTTTAAATCATTAACAGTAATGGCAGAAAACCTTACAAGCTACGAAATGGCATCAGAACACCACACATGCAGGAAAAAGGCTGTAGAAAAGAAAAAAAACAAAAAAAGCCCAAAACAAAAACAAGACAAGAATTTTAAATAGAAAGACATAAGGGACTGATAATTTCTCTTGTTCCTAGAGTAAAGCAAATGGAAGAAATTATGAACTAAAAGAAATGAGCAGGAAATTTCAAAGGACAACTTTAGATGGCCAGGTCGTAAAATGAAATGTGTAAAGAGTTGAAGTTAGAAAGAAAAAGAGCACACTCAATATATCTTAAGCCTAAAGAAATGAAAAAGATCAAGACTGGGATTTCCATAGTAAAAGATTGTATGGGCTTTGTATTGAATGATGCAGGAAGCATCAAAAGATAGAAGAGATACACAGAGTAACTTATCCAAAAGAATGACTCTACATTCAACCATTTCAAGAGATGGAAAATGAAGAAAAAAAAACAATGATATTGAAAAGGAAGACGTCCAAAACACACTGAAGACATTCCCGAGAAACAAGGTTACAGAATAAATATCAAATGAAATGTTTTAACAAGTTGATTAGTACTGGAAGCACACACTCACCTAGAAATTTGGAAGACAGCTACCTGATGAACCAACTAAAAAGGATCTCTATAAGTAACAATTTCAAAGAAAGGTGACATGACATAATGCAAATGTATTGAACAATAAATAAAATTTTACCAAAGATGATTTTAAAATGCTTGAGCAGTACAGGGTGCTGCCAGTTTTGCAAACAGGGTTCAGGAGGACGTAGAACATGCGCTATCAGTGCTGACATTCAGATGGACCCTGTCTCAAGCAGAGAATACCACATCAATGTTTACTTAATGCATTCAACCCTGTGAGTCCTGTCAAACTGTGCATCACGTTGAGAAAAATGAAAATTGCAGAACACATTTTGTGCTTGTAAGGAACCATTAGGTGTGTGGAGCAAGAGTTGCTGTGTGAATAGAACACAGGAATGCTGTTTGATTTAACATCGTATGTGCCTTGGTGTTGCATTCTCTCCACATACTTTTTCAATGTGAATACTGAACAAATTACATGAGATGGACTATATGAAGAATTCAGTGGAGAAAGGCTTATTAACAACTTTTGATATGCAAATGACACAACTTAGCTTGCTGAAAATGAAGAAGTTTTGAAGTACCTTCTGATGAAGATAAAAAAAATTGCAGCCTTCAATATGGATTGAGACTTAATGGGAAGAAAACAAATATCCTTACAACAGAACTTCATAATAAATAGAGAAAAAAATTGAAATTGTCAAGGATTTCATCTTGCTTGGAAATGCAATCAATGCTTATGGAAACAGTAGTTAAGAAATCAAACCATACATTGCATTGAGGTAAATCTGCTGCATGGGAAATTTAGATCTTAAATAAGGAAATAACCCAAAAGAATCAATGCATTTGAATTATGGTGATACTGAACAACTACGGACTGCCAAAAGGACAAATGCATTTCTCTTCAAAGGATGCAACAATACTTCTTAGAAGTGATATGGGGGTAATGTTTCATATCCTTTGACATGTTATCAAGAAAGAGTAGTCCATTGAAAGAGAAATTATGATAGGTAGAGTAAAAGGGCAGTCAAAAGAAGAATCTTGATGAGATAGATAGACCCAGTGGCTACAACAATAGGCTCAAACACAGAAACACTTGTGAAGATGACAGAGGACTGGACAGTGTTTTGAGGTGTTATATATGTACAGTCTCTAAGAATTGGGCTCACTGAATAGTCCCTAACAGCACAATGTATATGTGCAACTATCTCTTATGTAAGTCAGTAAACCTCCCCTGATTTCCCTGAATTGATTTCCTTTTCTCACCGCACACATTTTAAGGTTCATCTCCAATCCCCACATAATCTTTTCAAAGGCTATATCACATCCTGTAACTTCACATCTTCCATCCTATTACATATCTCTCAATTGATTTCTCTCTATGATTGAACAATGTTCTAGTGTACGTATGTAAACTATTGATTTATTGACATTTGGGCATTTTCATGCTTTGGCAATTGTAGATGATGCTGCAGTGGACATTGATAAAATGTATTTGTTTTATTATATAGTTTGTGTATTTACTGGCATCAATTACATTAATCATGCTATCTAAACATCATCAATACAAGTATCCTGTTTTCAAGTCCTTTAGGTATACCTAAAAGTTGATTGCTAAGTTGTATGGTAAACCTATTTTTAATTTTTAAAAGAATACCAAAATATGTTCTTTAATGGCTCTACCATTGTACACTACCACCAGTAATTTTTGAATATTTCAATTTTTAACATCCTATCAAATACTTCTTATTTTACATTTTCCTATAGTACTCATGATGAAAGGACTCTGTACCCCTGGGACATATATATATAATCACTAACCTCTCAAAGCTTTCTACTTCCTTGAAGAGTTAACGCCTTGGACACCTGTAGGTGTCCGGTAGGGTTGTCATCGTCAGAATCAACTTGATGGCAATGAGTTTGCTCTTTATTTTTATGTGCATAGTTAAAATCTGATTTAGGAATGAGTTGTCTTGATTATGTTAATGAAGCATGTGGCAGTCATGTGCTTATGTTAATTTTATGATTGAAATGTAGGGGTGGAGTCTAGCCTGTTAATCTGGAGATAGCCATTGAGTAGCCAATGAGGTCTCTATGTGGGCATGGTTTTCACCTGAGACTCTTGGTAAATCTCGCGATATTTCCCGCTTGAAGATGAGACGCTATTTTCCCCAGTTGTTGGGAGTTAGTTTCAGAGACGATTAATCACGGACAAGACAAGCTGGCAGCGTTCGAGAAGCTGGAGGAGCTGGTAGAGAGAACACACAGCTTTGCCCTGATGGAGCCAGACCTCTGAAGCTAGGGCGGCCAGATGGAGACCTCTGCCAGCGATGAGTTGCTTCTGCTGTTGATGAACCCTGAGCCCTGGAGGCGAGGTGCCCTGCCAGCACCGGGATTCTGCATCCACTGACCTATGACTTCGTGAGTCGGGAGAAGACTTTATAGACTGATTTCGGGCATATGGGTTAATATCGGACTTATGTTTTTGAACTGGACTGAGCTGTGATGCTTTCTCCATGTCCCATTCCTTTTGAATATAAAACCTTTCCTTATATCGATATGCGTGCCCTTGAATTTGTTCCTCTAGTCTACCTGGACTAACACAAAGCAAGATTACTAAAATTTGTGTTTTGAGTCCTTCTCTTTTGAAGTCTCAGAGATTAAATAAGCAAGAAAATGTGCACAGATTGAGATTGATGCCAAGCCACTCGAACTAAAAAGAACAAGAAAGTAGAACTGGAAGCTCAAGAGGCAACAACCTTCTTTCAAAACACAGAAAACTTTGCCCTAAATCCAGCTTTCTGAATAAAAGTCTGTTAAAGCTACTCACTTGTGGGGAGTTCGCATACTGGTAGCAGTGAAGTGATATTTCATTATGATTCTGATGTGTATTTTCCATTGATAACACAGGGATTACTCACTAAGCTGCAGCCAGAAAGATTGGGGCTTTGAACCCACAACTGCTTCCCAAGTGAAAAGACCTGGAAATCTACTTCTGTAAAGGTTAAGCCAGACCTGCCCGCCATCAAAAAACAAACAAGAAGGAAAACTCACTGCCCTGGAGTTTGTTGACTCCCGGGGACCTCCTGTGGGTTTCTGAGACAGTGACAATTTAGGACATGGTAAAGTCCAGTCATTCTGATAAACTACTGGTGGTCTCTACAGCTGCCTACCCTGTGGTGCGAAGCGTAATGTGTAACCACTACACCACCAGGCTAACTTAGGAAACACGCGGGCTCCTTTGCTATTCTGTAAGGTCATTTTGTGTTGCAATGAACTCTCTGACACACGACCATAATGACTAATTTTGTTAAATAGCACATTGTTTACTTGTTGGACTATTGCATACCTTTAAAAAGAATGTCTATTTAGGTCTTTTCTCATTTTAATTTTGTTATGACCCTTGTTGGGTTGTTCTGTTTGATTTGGTTGGCTGGTTAAGTCTCAGATATTCTAGGTATTAAATGCATACCAAGTATATACTTATGCATTTTAGATGCTGTGAGGAATTTTAATTCATTGCAGTTTTATGTCCAAAATATATATGTCCCATATTGCTTATTATAAACTTCCATTTTGTAGATTGTCTCCATTTTCTTGGTAAAATCATTTGTTTGCAAATAGGTTCTTGCTTTTGATGAAACTCAATTTTTGACTTTGTCTTTTGTATCTCGTGCTTTTGGTGCTATAGCTAAGAATGCATTGGCAATATACTGGTCATGCAACATTACTCTTAGGTTTTCTTCTAATAGGTTTATGGCTTTCATTTGTACATCTTGGTCTTGATCTTTCATCTTTATGCCTGTGGAGATCCAGTTATCAGAGTACCATTTATTGAAATGACTATTTATCCCCCATTGAACAGACTTAGCACCCCCATTCAAAAATGATTTTTGAATTCTCAAATCTGTCTTTTATGACGTTGGAGGGGGTACTCCTCCAAATTAGAATAATAATTTTTTTCAAATCTGATATTCTATTCTTGGAAGCATTTTTCAAACTAATCTATTAAGATTCCTGACAGAACCTCCCTCATTTTTTTTTCTTCAACTCTTGCCTTGTCAAATCGCTGTCCTTTCACGTCTCTATTCATTCATGGAAACAAAAAGAAGTCGCATGGATTTAGGTCGGGTGAGGAAGGTGCATGCAGAGTGGGAAGCATGCTGTTTTTGACCCCAAACTGGCACACTGATATGACTGTGTAAGCAGGGGTATTGTCATGGTGGAGAAAACAGTCACCTGTTTGCTATAAATCAGGTGTTTTTTGTTGCACAATACTATGCAATCTTTTCAGAACCCCTAAAGAGAAAGCTGGACTAATAGTCTCACCTGGTGGGAAAAACCTCCAAAGGCACAATGCGCCGGCATTTTATCTCTTTGGGGATTTGATGGACATCCAGAAGAAGATTTACCATCAATAGTTTGTTCACCATTATTGAAAGGAGAAAATCACTGATACACCTTGATTTTCCCAGCGCTCTGCTTGTAAACTGTGTTCGGCACCACAACAATTTCTGTGGCATCTTTTCCTGAGCAGTAAACAAAATTCCATGACCACTCACTCTTAATTCTGTCAACACAAAACAACAACAAAAAACTGCTTTTACAACAAAATTCACCTTGACTGGAGAGAACCTTCCCTGGTGACACCACTGGGTACACTAACTCAGAGTGAGGAGCTGGATGCTCAACTAGCAGGAAAAATGCATAGTACAGAAGGTCCACTCTGCCCAGTGCAATTCTGTTTGTTTGGATTTTTTTTAGGGGGGAGTGGTACTCCCATTTATATGTCTATTCATGTGCACATGCTACTCTCTATCCTTAGAGTGTGTTTTAAATTGAGAAGTGTTAGTCCTCCCTGATTTTTATTCTTTTTCAAGATTGCTTTTACTGTTCAGTGCCCCTTGAAATTCCATATGAATTCTAAGATTGATTTTCCCATTTATGCAAAAAAAGTCTATTAAAATCTTGATAGAGATTGCGTTAGATATGTAGATTTCATGCAAACGTGTTTGACAGAATTGATGTTATATAAATATGAGGTCTTTCACTTCATGAACACAAAATATATTTCTACTTTTACAGGTCTACTTTAATTTATTTCAGCAATGTCCTATAGTGTCAAAAGATAAAATGTTGAACTCCTTGATTCAATTTGTTTCTGAATTTTTTTCTATTATAAATCACATTGTTTATCATCCTGAGGTATATTAGTTATGGACATGGAGAAATATAATATATATGTGTGTTTATCTTGTACTCTGTGATTTTGGTCAATTCACCTATCAGCTCTAATAGCTTGATTGTAAATTCCTTAGGCTTGCCTATGTAGTACTAGAACCCTAGTGAAACAGTTGGTTGTTAATCTCATGGTCAGTAGTTTGAACTTACCAGACACTCTGCTGGAAAAAAAAAAAAGAGGATATCTGTATTTCCAAACTTTTAAGCCCTATAGAGGGCTTCTATGACTGAGAAATTATTAGATGACAGTTGGGTTATATAGAGTAAAATGTCCTCAAGAAAGCCATGTCTATTTCTCTCTCTAATTCATGTCCTCTTTATTTATATTTTTGTTCAAATTCTCTGGCTAGAACTTCCCATATAGTATCACAATGCAGAGTGAAGGAACCATCCTTGTGTTTTGGCTGTCAAATTACTGTTCATTTGATAAATATTCTCCAATTTCCTTTTTGGTTTCTTTTGTAATCTATTGATTATTTAATATCATATTGTTTAACTTACATGCATTGTATAATTTCTAGTTTTTTCCTGTTATTAACTTCTGTTCTCAGTCCAGTGCTCACAGAACATATTTTGTATAATTTTAGTCGTCTAACCTTCCTGAGACTCTGGTGTCATAACCTAACACATGGTCTACACTTGTGATAAATCCATGCACATGCACATTGGAGAGAAATCAGTCATTGTGCTACCATTGGGTGGGGAAAAAAATCTAAACCCATGCCTTGAATTCTTATTGGTGCAAAGCAACCCAAGAGATTAGTATAGAACTACTTTATGGGGTTTCAGAAATTCTAAATCTCTACACAGCTAATATACTTTTGTGTATAAATTATTTTGGCATAGTTCCTTTGTAGCTATCATGCTGACTCCATAGCATCCAAATAACAAGCTATCTTAAATTAATAGCATTTTAACTACAGTAATATGCAATAACTCTATTCCTGTATCACGTCTTTTCTAACAATTTGCAATCTTGACAAGCTACAACTTATGCCACTAGCACACTAGCATAAAATTGTTAGTAGTATGTCTCATCATTTTATATATGGAGCCCTAGGGGTGTGTACATTGGCTATACATTGGTCATAACTATAATCTCGCAGTTTAAAACCACCAGCAGCTCCATGGGGAGAAGAGGATTTATACTCATGTGAAAAGTGTGTCTCCTAAATCCCAGGAGGGGTTCTACATTTCCTCAGGGGATGCTATGAGTCAGAATTGACTTTATGGCAGTGAATGGGTGAACACAATTTTCATTAAAGTATGGTATAACACCTAGGTTTGTGAACCAAAATTATCATAATATTTATGCTCGTATCTATCCAAGAGATGACCATTTCTGGAAGATTTGGTTTTGTTTTTTAGTAACTTCAAGCTATCATGTAATGTATTTCCCTTTTAATATGAAGGACTTATTTTAACATTTCTTGCAGGACACATATGGAGTAACAAAGTCTTTCAGTTTTGTTTTTGTCTTTTTCTCTCTCGTTTAAATCTGGAAATATCACACTTGCTAGATGTGGATTTTCTTGGTAAATATTCTTTGTTTTGTTTTTCATACTGAGCATGTCATCCCATTTCCTCTTATTTCCACAGTTTGTGAGGAGAAATTAATGAAAAAACTATTTTTGTTTTTTTTATCTTTGGTTTTTGAGAATCATATGATAGTGGTTCTTAGGAAATTTCTCTTTGGGTTTGTTGTGTATTTGAGGGTAGATATTTTTCCATTTAAAGGTACTTTTTAAAAAAGCCAGATGCAAATTTGAAAAATTTCTGATAATATTTCTTCATATATTCTTTCCGACACGTTCCCAGCTCTCCTCATGATGAAACTCCCTGATGCACACATGGGTTCTCTTAGTGGTGCCATCCTAGTCCCCGTGGCTCTGATCACTCTTCTTTTCAATCTCTTGTGTATGCAAGTGTGTGTGTGTGTATTTCAGAATCTACAATATCAATTGTCCTGCCTTCAAATTTGCCGAATTTTCCTTCTACCAGTTCAAACCGGCTCGTCAATTCCTCTATTAATTTTTGTATGCTATTGTGTGCTTTTAGCATCTATGATTTGATAGAGCTCTTTCTATAGCTCAATATCTTTATTGGGGTATCCCCGGTGGTGTGGTGGTTACATCTTGGACTGCTAACTGCAAGGTCAGTGGTTTGAAATCACCAGTTGCTTCGTAGGAGAGAGACGGAGCTTTCTACTCCCATACAGTTACATTGTCATATGAGTAATCCTACAGGGGCAGTTTTACCCTGTCCTATATGGTCCTCAGAATTGGAATTGACTTTAGGGCATTGAAGATGTGCACGAACACCTACGCTGCGCAAGTGTTTCAAAAAATTTTCCTATACTACAGGTGAGGGGGGAAAAACAGAACAAAACAGAAAATACTGTGATGCTCATTCTGCTGTATTGTTGTTCTTGCTTAATGCAATGTACAATTGGATGTTTAATGACTTTTCAAAGCAATTTGTTTTGGAGTATGTAATCCAACCCTTTATCTTTGTTTCTGATGGTGAACTGAAAGATTAGTGTGCTTTAAATTGCTGCCTCCAGGATAAACCACTGCTTTAGGATTTTGAAAAACCATTACAGTTTTTTGCACTTGTCCTTCAGCAAACCACTGTGACAACAAAGCTGCGAACACTGTGCAAGGATCTCCAGATTCTTGGAGGTTAAGTCGTCCACCTTTGGCCATGGATTACCTCTCATTCTTAGAAGGGAGCCAACAGTCTCACCAACAAAGCAGGACTGAGGAATGTGGATGGGTTACTCTGGGTAGATTAGAGAAACAAATTCATAGACACTCATATATGTATAGGAAAGAGTTTTATATATAAGAAAAATTGAATACTGAGAAAATACCCCAGTCATTCCAGATCAAGTCCACAGTCCAATGTTAATCCATGTGTCCAATACCAATCCATAGAGTCTAGTGGATCCAGTGATGCTGTAAGCATCACAGCACTGGCAGGGGTCTCCACATGGCTCTTCTAATTCCCAGGTCTCTGGCTGCATCAGGGTAGTTTCATGTGGCTTCTCATTAGAAATGTCTCACAGGAGTGAACAAGTGTCCTGCTTCCAGAATGCTTTTAATATCCTTAGCATCTCCAAATGAGGTCAATAAGCTGTAACCTGTTTGATAGGTAAACTCTACCCCTTCGCTCAGAAGTCTCAAATTGGCAACCGATTATGTAACTACCACAATGAATTTGCTGACTTACAAATGATCGGTCATTGCCTGGTTCATTTCTTGACTTTCAAACTCATTTCTTCCAATTACTTTATCCAGTTCAGTTGTTTCGGTGCCAAGAATGATCACTAAAGTGTGTGGGTCC